>JBCEWE010000229.1:4420414-4525414 GCA_039877035.1 Silurus lanzhouensis
AGTTAATATGATTTCTGGAGAAAAATTACTGGCCTCATTTATGACTGGAATACATTCAGAGGTATGAATTTATAATAATATATATATATATATATATATATATATATATATATATATATATATATATAGAGAGAGAGAGAGAGAGAGAGAGAGAGAGAGAGAGAGAGAGAGAGAGAGAGAGAGAGGGAGAGAAAAAGAGAGAAAGAGAAAGTTGAGAGATTTTTTTTCTAATGTAATGACACGTCTCATTTTATTTATGTTTCAGGGTATTTCAGGTAATAGCAGAACATCCGTTGCTAACAACTACAAGGTAAGACAACCCAATTAGAGGGTGATGTAGCTTATTAAGAAATACTGTAAAATCATGAAATATTACATGATGATTATGATGATGATCATAACAACAAAAAATAAAGAATTACAATTTATGTCAGTGGTTATTTTTAATTAAAAATATATATTACAGGAAATTACCATTCACCATTATCCAAGTTACCCTATTTAGAACTGCATTTTTGCAGGTACTAGCCAGATGTACAGGACACTTAATATTAAACCTTAAACACAACACATAAATTAGGCTCATTTTAACAGCAATAATTAAAAAACATGTATGCAATACCAACTTAGTATATGTTGTTTAAAAATATATATATATATATATATATATATATATATATATATATATATATATATATATATATATATATATATATATATAAAATAATAATAATAATATTAATTCTATTCTATTCTTCTATTCTGAAAAGCCCCGGTGGCTCCAAAAAGTAGTCAGAATATTATTGTACACATGTGACTTTGTCTAATTTTAAAATTAGCAGTGCTTATGTAGCCCTTGAGGCTTATTTGTGTATGTGTCAGCAAGATAATGTCGCTCCAACACCTCAGAAATGTTTAAAACTTCATCCATTCATATTCTGTAAAAAACATGTACTTGTCTCTTTGTCTCTGACTTTAATTCTTTGCAACTCAACCACTTACTAACACTATATATATATATATATATATATATATATATATATATATATATATATATATATATATATATATATATATTATCATGTCTGTTACCCTTATGTATGCTAAGTTTAAATGCTAAATGTACTAAATTATACCATGATATTGCAATAAAAAAAAATCATTCATTTTACATCTGTAAAACTACAGGTAAATACAATAATTTCAACACCAAATAATTGTGACAAGTCATTAACGTTTATTGACATAAAAGGCAGTGGTGTATTTTTCGTTCTTCAAGTTACAGAGTAGATGTACCTTGAAGGTGCAATCCCATTGACAAGCACTAGGTTTTACCCTTTTTGTAATAACCTGTCTACAAAATGTCTACAAAATTGTCATTTACCTCACAAAAGCCCCTTTGCTACAAAGGAAATTGCTAATATATGATATGTTTAGCAGGAGCTGCAGCCCCTTATGGCTAACACAGTTTTACAAACAGCGGCGCAGAAGAAGTCAGAGCTGCAGCAGAATGAGCAACAACAGCCACAAATCGAGTCTTCTAACTCTCAGAAGATCAAAGTCAGACTCACACGCTTTGTGTCTTACTTCGCTGGAGACATGGCTCCTTTTGGCGAGTGGATGAAAAGTAGGATCCTGCTTCTATCTGCATTTTACATAGTCACGTAAATACACGTACATACAAACAATTCAGGAATATCTATGTGGAACGATAGACTTATGAGATCTTAAGTCTTACTACTGTAAACACCTACTGAATACTGAATGACACAATATGACAAAACTGTTAAACTGTTCTAGTTCATTATTGTTTTTCAGTGGTGGGCCGTCAGAGTCAGCAAGGCATTCTCTGCTGGCCTAAACATTGTCAAAATCATTGAAATACATTTATTTATTTTTTCATGAATATGTATTAAATTATTCTCAATAGTCTAGTCTCTTCATTTTAATAGCTTTTCTAACAGGATCTGTTCTAACAGGAAAACTGGTTTCTTTGATGTTATACAGCAAAGAATAATACTAATAACTATACATTATTAAAGCATAACGTGTAGTTTTATAATCGATTTCAAAATACACTAATTACATTACTTGTGTATACTTTGCCAACATTTTAATGAATGAGAGTTTCTTGCTGTTGTGCTTGTTGAGTATGTGTAGAGAAAAATGTATGTGTATTCAGTGGTGCTTGACCTCTTGTTATGGACTCATGAGCATGTGTCTGCTATAACATTTTTGGAACAGAGGTAGTATGAGATGATGAACTGAAAATGGGTAAAGAACAATGACCAGCAAGTTTGGTGTTGATTCACCCATTTAGAAAAATGTAACAAAATCAAAAATGAAAATGTGCTCTTGTTTAAGCAGTGGAAAACTGACTAGACCAAATATTGGTAATTCTCTATGAACATGTGAATGGGTTTTCTATGAAGTTGTAGTTTTTGTTTGAAAAGAAAACTAACTGCTGGGAATAAAAGTTGTGATTTAACTGTGATCTGACATTTAGTTTGTAACAGTTTTACTGTCACATTACTTCCAAGTAGCCTTTTGGAATGTTATAGTTAACCTCATCATTAGGGGGCGCTGAGATGTCTGAGGTGTATTTTGTGTTTAATAGACCAGTTTTTGCAATTCAATGTAACAAATGTGTAAGTGCAAGCCGTGAACCTATGGTCAAATGGTTAACATTTATCAAAAATACAGCCCACATTCACTCCAGCATAAATGGTGTTTAAGCAAACATTCAAATATTGTTGGTGTCCTTCAGCCTATTGTTTTATAATTCTTCTACCTGTTTGTATGTGCCTGAAATTTAGCATTTTAAATAACATTGTTTACCAACATTGGGTTAACCTAGCTCATTTATACCAAATGCCCTGATCCTTTTTTTTTGCTCTTATTTTAAGCCTAGTCTTAGCAATCTGTAGTCCATCTGTAGCAGACAGATGCACTAGTAAAAGCAGATTTTACTCATAATTCAGAATCAGTAGTTTCTTCTGTGCCATGGCAGTCAGGGTGCACAGGAATACATTCCCTTTAAAGAGGTTAGATGTGCTGTAAATAATTTTCTCTCATGACTAATATATTATTTTAACCATTGTCAGTGCCATACAACTATTTAATTTTAGGTGTTGAAACAAAAATGTGATCATAAATCATTATAATTACTTTAATTGATTTTTAGTTATGCCAAATGCCAAATGTAATTTACAGCTAAGTGGTTAATATTAACCAGTGTTTCCACCTTGTGGCAATTTTGCTCATCCACACAGAAAACTCTCTGCAGCAAAGAAAGTAACAAATTATTTCAAAATCAGAGGCAAAAACTGATGTTTATAAAACCATGTCCTTTGCTTGAAGGGAAAGCCTGGTTGCCTGTTATTTGCGATGCCTGAATCTACCCTTTAATCGGTTGATCATAGCTTTCAACATACACATAACACACACATAACTCATTATAATTACTTTAATTGATTTTTAGGTATGCCAAATGAATGATGTCATTTACAGTTAAGAGTTGTTAATAATAACCAGTGTTTCCACCTTGCGGCATGCAAGTCGCTCAGCTAAGAATCTACTGTGTGATGTATATAGTGTAAAAATGTTGTGTACCATGTGCAGAAGGTTTACTTTGAAACAAGGCAATGAGAATTATTTTTATTTATGTGATCTAGGTGAAATTGGATCTACAAAAGCATTAATTTTACATTTTGTTAGATTTGACTTTACGAATAAATTAATTGATTTCATGATTTAGTTTACATTCCTGACTTAGCTTCAATAAATGTCTACACAAATGTTTCCACTAAATAATATTTTTAGTCTATTATATTGTCATTTTCTACAGAGGTACTTTTGAATTTCATTAGATATATTTTAGAAATGGTGCTATTGTTATTTATTGCTTTGTCCAGGACAGTGCATCTTGCTGCAGATTTTTGATTGGGTTCTGAGGGGTGCAGCACAGGTCATGTTTGTAAACAACCCACTGAGTGGGCTGATCATCTTCGCTGGACTTATTCTCCAGAATAGATGGTGGGCTCTCAATGGCTTTGTGGGCACCTTGTTCGCTACAATCTCTGCCATCATTCTCCAACAAAACAGGTATTTCAATACTTCAAATCATACAGTATTATAATTAGAGACTTGTTTACAATTTGGTCAATGTAATTTTCATTTAACTTTCTCTCAGAGGGGCAATCGCAGCAGGTCTGTATGGGTACAATGGAATTCTGGTTGGTCTTCTAATGGCAGTCTTCTCCAATGCAGGCGACTGGTACTGGTGGCTACTGCTGCCCAACATCTTTATGTCAATGGCATGGTGAGTTACAGGCACTCATTATTGTGTGTATTCTGTCTCTTAGATTAACCTTGGAATAGAGAACAGTTATACACTAGATAAATAACACTAACCAGCATGCACAGTGTGAAGATACACAAGGAGTTACATTAGATATTCTCTAAAGCAAGCTGTGAAAATGTATCTGCTTATGTATCTGCTTTCATGGTTCATTTAAATCCAAATACATTCATAAATTCAGTGTAAAGACTCTGACAGCTTTGTCACTTTACAAGTGCATTAAGTTCTTATTAAGTTTGACAGATTTTGAAAAGACAAGGAAATTCAGGGTGACAGAGTGTCACAAGACATAATTAAAACAAAAAAAGATAGCATCAGCTAGATTTCTTTCAAAGGCTATCATAGTATTCATGTGATGTAGTGACGTTAATATTTTAGTTTTTGGCACTGAGGTCGACATGACTGAGTGATTGAGGAATCCAAGAATTTTAAGAATGCAAAGGTGTCTCTTTGTCATGGGAAAGTCACAGTATTGTTTTATTTAGTGAAAACTTGAAGCTGAATTAAAACATAGATTTTAAGTAGTTTGAGGTTTCAAATTTTAAACTTTTTGAGAATCCTTTCTCAAGGTTATATGTCAGTTTTTTGCCTTTACAGGACTCATGAGTAAACTTATTACAGATTATTACAGAATTATACTAGAAAACTTGTCACAATTTTCTTTTCCTTACTTGTCAGTTATGGTGGTTGTGCATTAAAGAACTAAGTTAATACTAATATTAGCTAAATTAATAATACTTTGCTTGAACAGATATTGCCAAAAAGCCCTTTCCTGACAATTAATCCTGAATGTTTCATATTTTATAGCCCAATTGTGTCTAGTGCCCTGGCCTCTATCAACAGTCGGTGGGATCTGCCAGTCTTTACCCTGCCATTTAATATTCTGGTGTGTCTTCATATGGTAGCTACAGGCCACTACAACCTCCACTTTCCACAGGTCCTTATCCAACCTAGAACCTCCTTCCCCAACATCACTTGGTCTGAGCTGGATTGTGCTTTGGTAAGAGTTATTTTAGAAAGGTGCTGGCATAAAGTGATTTTTGTACTGAACAAAGATCTTGTAGATCAGGGGTAACAAGTGTAACTCTTTGTTTAGACAGTGTTGGATTTCAGCTATCTTAAAATGCCTAATTCCACAGCTCTTCCGCTCCATACCTGTGGGCATTGGACAGGTCTATGGTTGTGACAATCCTTGGACAGGAGGCATATTTATTGTGGCCCTGCTTATTTCTTCACCAATAACTTGCGTGCACGCTGTTATTGGTTCGGCTATTGGGATGGTGTCAGGTAATAATCAGTTGTGTTTCAATCTCTACTAAGGCTTCAGACTGTCTCTTCTCATGATGTAGAATCTTGTTAAATATGAATCAAAGTGATAAAGGAAAACTAAGAATTGAACATTTCAAAGCTCAGCAAAACATTTCATCTTTAATTTGTTATTTTAGGTCTTGCTCTTGCTGCACCATTTCAGAGCATTTACTTTGGACTGTGGGGATACAACTGTGTCTTAGCTTGTATTGCAGTTGGTGGAATGTTCTATGCCCTCACCTGGCAGGTCCATCTACTGTCTATTGCCTGCGGTATGATGCCTATCAAACCCATTTTATCTTTCTAAATGATAAAAACAAATCTGTGAATGTAATAAGTGTTGCTAGTGTTATCAACTACTATTGACTAATTTATATTCTTATTTTCCCTTAGGATTTTTTTGTGCATATCTTGGCTCTGCGATTGGCAATGTGATGGCTACTGTAAGTATGTTGAAATTGAAAATGCCAACACTTCTAATTTTCTCATTTATAATCCGTTTTTAATGCTTTGTTCCTCAGTTTGGACTTCCCGCATGCACTTGGCCCTTCTGCCTGTCAGCCCTCACATTCCTTTTGATCACCACAGAGACAAAGACTATATACAAGCTGCCTCTTGCCACAGTTACCTACCCTGAGAAAAACTTAATGTTCTACTGTGAGATGAAGAAGGAGGAGAGGGCTAAAAAAAATCAGATAAAAGCCCAAGAGAAGTTGCTACTGCAGGAGAAAGAGGCACAAATTCAAAAAGAAATGGATGTAAAAATTACAGTGGAGAGCCAAGAAAATAAGCTTCAGGATGACTGCACTGAGATAAGCAGAGAGCATAATCTAGAAAACGTGCCCATTGCTGAAAACACAAAGACAACAATATAGCTGAAATATGAATAAGCCAATTCTACAGCAGCTTTCACTTTTTGTGCACAGTAGAATGGGTTGGGTTGCCTCTCAAATATGGACTAATAAGAAAGTATTTATATTGTTAAATTACTTGCAAAAAGGGGCATGTATGTGTAAAATGCCAATATATATTTTTTACTTATAATAAATTATGTTTATGAGCTACTGAGCTACTTGGGCACATTTTTGGCCTCTGAATTGAGATGCATCGGCTAAAGATTGTATTTGACCTGGCTATGAACAATGTCTCTGAGACAGAGGAAAAATAATGGATCAGTCCATACTAAGTACCCCTTTAGTCTTATTCCATTTTCTAACAATCTCACTGTGGTAAACATGTAGGGCTGCATGACTAAATATTGATATTAGATAATTCTTCTTTTTTTCCCTATATTTTGTTGGCTTTGTAAATGTAGGAACAATGTAAATGTGTTTTCACACTTTTAAAACACAGTCTTTTATCTCGATTTTAATAGTTAAAAGAAAACGTGTTATAAATAATTATTCTTTATGTATTATATGTAAACTTGGCTATTGTATGGAATATGCATTATGATCACTGCTTCTGGTTACAATTTGCAAAGCCTCATGTGTGCCTCAACCATTCAAACAGTTTTATAAATAATTTAATAACAGAACACTTTTGCAGATCCTGGGGGTATAATTCAGTCCTAGCTATCACATCACAAGGTTCTTGTCAAATTTTTACACTTGTCCATTTTTCCTGAAAATAAATGTGTCAAAAGATGTCATCGTATTTTTTTTGTATAGGTTTCCATCCTTTTTTGTTGTTTTCAATGTTTCTAATCTAAAGTTTTTCAGTTATAGCCTCCACATTTGGCAGTTTGGTAATGAAATAAGTCACATGCTGATTAAACTCTGTAATAATGTCTTTGTTGATACCGATGCTCACATTGCTTTTTTCCTCTTTCTCTTTATGTAGTACTAACAAAATAATTTACAGTAACTGGTAAATAAAGAAAGTATGAAGGTTGAATATTCACAATAATCCCACAGGCCCCTTCTTCCTTGTGTTTTAATTGACATTAATGCTTCCAGAGGAGGAGTCTGGATTTCATCAGCACACTATAAATTCCAGACAGCAGCTCAGTTACTGGGATCTTTGCATGGGAAAAAACCCAACTGGTCTTATTTATACCTGGAATACAACTTTCATTGGTGAGGCTTTGCTTAGTTGATAACAGACTTTCATATTAGATTATTATTTAATAACAATGTAAATGAAAAAATGTCTCTTTTTGCCCCAGGGTATATCTGAACCTAGCACAACTTTCTGTAGAACATCCATTACTGGATATTGCAAGGTAAGACAACCAAATTAAAGTCACAGTTAAGGTTATTTGTATTACATGGGGTTCATGTACCCTTAAAATCTTGGAAACATGTAGGCTTATGAACAGTGTCAACTTGGGCGTAAGATGTTCTGTTGCAAAGCTCAAAGTGATCAAAGTTCCTTTTAACATAATAAATCTCTGCTGAGGGAATCTGTGAAACAGTTAAAGTAGAATCTGGCTCCAAAAGATATGACAACCCGAAATATTAACACTAAATAATTGTGCAGTAAATGTATAATAAGGCAAAAGTGTTAATATATTTCTGGTTTAAATCTTTATTTAGTTGTTTTACTGACATTACTTTATTTGATTAAAGGATAAGTACAAATACAGTTTTTCTCAGTTGCTTTGGAGCTTTTCTCAGATCAGAAATAATTTTTTTTTAATTGTTGTTTTTTAAATTGACTTGTTGAACCTCCACATCATTTTGTCAATTGAGTTGATCATAAAAAACATTTCTTGTTGCTTTGATCAAATTGTGAATGCTTTTGTACATTCATTTAATCGATTATGTACAAGTGTCTGCTGTTTCCTAAATTATCAGTTGCTTACATCATGTTGACATAAAATATACATAATACAACAAAACATAATAATACATAAAATATATTATAATCATTTTACCTAAATAGTCTTAACCCCCAAAACATCTTGGCATCAGTTAATTGCATGTCATTTATTACAAAATGATTAAACCAGTTGTCATCATCTGTCATCTAAAATTTATATTAAACTTTTCTTTGTAAATGTGTTTGATGAATTAACCCTACGGGGTTAATTCAACCCGACGGTTGATGAATTGTGCAGATGAATCTTGACTGTCACTAACGAAGGAGAGTTTACGGCATCAGATCAACAATAATCAACTAGTTCTCTAAAACAGTTCAAAGATGAATGTTGTGAACCTTCAATTGGAGAGTGTATACAAACAGAGCAAAACATAGAATTACAATTTCTGAAAATGAATGAACAACCAAGAAATGAACGAATACTCGTATAGTGCAGTAAAAGTGTGAATCCTGTCCGGTCTCCTGAAATTATTCAAATAAATGAATTTGTGCTGCTGAAAAAGAAGGAAGTAAAATCCTGAAACTGTGCAGCTTCATACTGACAACATGAATAAACATTTTGATGATCCTGTTTGTGAACAATGACAAAAGGTCTTTTAATTCTAATGGGAATGAGATGTTCATTGACACAAATACTTACTTTTGAGAGATGAACTAAGGATTTTGTAAAAAGACAAGAAATCCATGTTGTGCTGTTTGTACACATTGTTTTGAGAAATGCACTTACTGGTTTGCAAAAACTAAGGATGAGTCTAGAAATGCTCCAAAGCAGCCGAGAAAAACTATAATAGGTTATGTACATTACTCCTAAACTATTTATTTGACTGCATGCCATTTCTCATCAACCCTATCACACTACTGTTAGATATTGAATTCAATGTATGTACCAGATTGATATTATTTACTGAACTGTACAATTATGTGATAGCATTGATTGGTTCCATGGCTTATGTTACTAAATGTTTAGAATACCCCAAAGAATATACTTCAGGTGTTTAATATGGGCCAATATTTTATTAAAAACAACCAAGTTAAAAAAGAAAGAAAGAGAAATCTGGATTTGATTGGAACTCCTATATGTTTCATGTGTAAACTGGCTTCTTTATCAATCTTCATTCTGTAATTTGTTCTTCATTCCTGACCCTTTAAAATGTCAGTACCATCTTACTGACATGCATTTATATTCTAAACAGTACAGTCATTGTTAACTTTATTTACAGTACCTACAGTATAAAGTTGCACAAAAACCCCGCACTACATTCGAGTGAGGAAATTCTTATATATAAAATATTTGGCAGGAGCTGCAGCCCCTCATGGCTAGCACTGTTCTACAGACAGCAGCACTGAAGAAGTCACAGCTGCAGCAGAATGATCAACACCACTCACAACATGAGTCTTCCGACCTTCGGAAGATCAATGGCAAACTCACACGCTATGTTTCTTACTTCACTGGAGACATGGCTCCTTTTAGTGAGTGGATGAAAGGTAGGCTTAGACAAGTCGGAACTGCTTTCACGCGGTCTCCATCCAACTGCATATAATTATAAATGCTTATATAAAAGAATATCTGATTAAAGTGATAAAGTGAAAGTTACGTTTACTAATACACACCAGTAAATGGATGTCTAGTTGATGATGTGGCAGATTGCCTAAGATAAATAAGAATGAGAGGGGAAAAAAAGTTATTTTACTAGTCATCGATATATTGATATTTGTATAGTAAAGTTTTCTGTAGGATGATTTTTAGTTAACATTCATGGAAAAATGTCTTTGATTTCTAACAATGTTTTCTCCCATTGGAGAAAAACAAATAAACAAAAAAGACTACAATTTTTTTTATTTTGTATCTCATCTGATAGAGAAAATTAAGAGGCTGGTCAGGGAATCACTGTTTATAGCAGATAAACCCAGCATCATAACAGGAACTACATTGCTTACCCATGTTTTGTCAAATTGCTATGTTATAACGCAATAAACACTTTACAAATGTCTACAACTTCACAAACTTGGGAGTGTATTCAAAACACACAATTGTTATTTATATATTTATATAGTGTGTTTAGAACTGATTTATTACTTACTTAAAGCACACAATTCAGAGGTATATTACAATAATAAAGACGCTTATGCTTATTACTTTAATACACTTATGGTCTATTTTGATACAAACGCATATACAACCATGTTTATTTCTACAGTTATCTAACCAGCCAATCAAGCGGCAGTAGCACAACGCAAAAAATCGTGCAGAAACAAGTCAAGAGCTTTAGATTAAATACATTATGAACATGGGGGAAAAGTGTGATCTGTGTGACTTTGACCATAACGTGGCTGTGGGTAACCGATAGACAAAATCCCTGAAAAGATATAATAACTTAAATAATTAATCTTTACAACCACGTTGAGCAGAAACGATTCTGAATATGCAGAACACATTAAACCTTAAACAACAGAAGACCAGGTGCCAAGAGCATGAATCTAACTTTCATAAGCACCAACTCATCAAAACTGATCAGTTGCAGATTGGAAAAAAGAAATCACCCTCATTTTTTTACTGTCATTTTCATTAACCTGGTATTCTCAGTTTCTTGTATTTGGTTGACAGAAGCAGAACCTGATGCATGTTTTTGTAGGGTGGAGCCCATCCACCTCAGGTTTGATGTGTTTTACGAGACTTTACAGCTCACTATGACAGTAAAGAAAACATATTTGAGTTACTCAGACCAGTCTGGTTGGTATCCTTTACTGTCTTTCAACAACAAGGTACTTCACAATGCATAACACTTTTAATTCTTTTTCTCTGTCTAAACTCTTAAGACTGATGAGAGTGAAAGTTTGAAGATCAGCCTGTTTTGTACAGTTATATTCACAGAGATGTTTGATGTAAATATTAACTGAAGCTCTGTGTCTGCATAATTGTATGCATTGTGATGTGGCCTTATAATTGGATACTACATAAATGAGCAGGTGAACAGGGCTTCATGTTAAAGTGTATGGTAAGTGCTGTCATGTGCATACTGATAACTGATGTTTAGAAACCCAGTCATGCATGCTTCTTTATCTATCTCAAACATCTTTTCTGTAATCTGCTCGAGTAGGCAGAATGTTCCAGTACATTCAAATGCAGAGATTTTACAAAACTGCAGATCAGCAGACTCATATGTACAATCTAATGATATTTCATCATCAAATATTAACAAGGCGTTTTTTGCAGGCCTAAATTCTATCAGAAACACTGACTTATGTTTTAATACATTTTCTTCCATGAGTATGTTTTGAATTATCCCCAATAGTCTATTCTCTGCATTTCATAGCTTGGTTGTGCTGCTCTAGTTAGTGTACGTTTCTGTTTGAGTTTCTATTTAATCAGATATCAGATATTATATCACATGTTGCCAGGGCCAAAGAAATGTGCATGAGGCCTTCATTATCAACAGTGTGGGCATCTGTAGCGTAAAACACATGAGAATAAAACTATTTCTTTAACAAATAAGATTTCAGTTTCAAAATTGAATGGCTTTTTTTATTCCACACTGGCTGACACAGGAGAAAAAAATTATTTGGTTGCAGATACACTCGAATTGTTAAGCTTTTTCAAGAAACATTTATATGTTTGCTTTTTGTTTCCTGTAAAATTTGCACACAACAGAAACACACAACATTTTCCTGCTATATGTGGTTCTTTTCCAAACTGTTACCACAAACCTAGATGCACTCACTTGTACAGGACGTCTTTAGATGCGCTATAATAAAGTTTTGCATTCATTTGAACTTGGAAACCCAAAACCTGTTCCATCATGGCAATGTACATGTGCACAGTGAGCTCCTTGAACATATGGTTTACATGCTTTGAAGAGGAAGATCTTGAGTGGCGTGCTATAGAGCTCTGATCTCATCCCTACTGAACACCTTTGGGTTGAATTGAAACACTGACTGCACCCCAGACCTCTTCACCTACATCAGTACCTGCCTTTCATAATACCCTTGTGGCTGAATCTAGTGGAACATCTTCCCAGAAGAGTGGAGGGAATTATAAGAGCAAATAAGGACTAAACATGGAATGCAATGCTCAAAAATCACATACCATATCAGATGTCCCAATACTTTTGGCAACGTAGTGTATTTAAGCTGTTAATGCCTCAAAGATTTATACTTTCAGACAAGCAGAGTTTCTAGGAAAAGCTGTGGATCTATAATACAGAATAAATTTTATCTTTGAATATTATTGCATGAATACATTGAAATGAGGAAATATACAGTACATATTTTAGAAAACAAAACCTGGACAACATTCTGGATTCCATTTTTTGTTCAGTGACCACTCTAAAGCACTCTAGATACTAGGGTAATACCAGAGTGCATCTTTGTTAAACCACTAGTGATTTTGACTGTGTCTTTCTAAAATGTGTTTTGTCCAGGAAAATTCATCTTGCTTCAGATTTTTGATTGGATGTTAAGAGGCACATCACAGGTCATGTTTTTAAATAATCCTCTGAGTGGACTGATCATCTTTGCTGGACTCATTCTCCAGAATAGATGGTGGGCTCTTAATGGCTTTGTAGGCACCTTGTTTGCTACAATCTCGGCCCTCATTCTCCAACAAAACAGGTATTTACTTAGAGTAATTCAAACAGTATCATAACAAGAGACTTATTTACTATTTGGCTAGTGTTGTAATCTTTTTAGTTTTTCTCAGAGAGGCGATCGCAGCAGGCCTGTACGGATACAATGGAATTCTGGTTGGTCTTCTAATGGCAGTCTTCTCCAATGCAGCTGATTGGTACTGGTGGCTTCTGCTGCCCAACATCTTTATGTCGATGGCATGGTGAGTTTCAGGTGATCTGATTATTAAGATTATGGCCTTGAAACAGAGAAACGTCACTAAAAATAATGTTTTGTAGACCCACAAGCATATGCAACTGGATCTGCAAGCAAGCAGTGATTCTCATATCTCTATTGTCATGCCTAAAGCAACTTGAACCTGATAGTATTTTAAGATGAAGACACTGACATTTTGTTTGTCATTTAAGTGTGACAGATGTTAAAAAGTATGTTGGTAAAGGCAAGATCACCATAACATGCTGCTACAAGACAAGCAGATAACATCAGACATTTTTTTTTTTAAAGGTTCATCCTAGTTTGCACGTGTCGAAGTGACGTCAGTATTTCAGTTTTTGCACAGAGGTCAGTAATTGAGCAATATAGTGCGGGCATGCAGAACTCTAGGAATGCCAAGATTGCATTTTTGTCATGGGATGGTAAAAGTCAAAGGTCTTCAAGTGTCAAACCATTATGGCTGATTAGGGGCACAGCATATTCCCACGGATCTTGAATGATGGTAAAGGAAGGCCATAGAACAATATCAGCAAACGTGTAACAATTCTCCCCTCCACACCAAAACCACACTAGAAAACTTGCCACTATTTTGTGTTCTGCACTTATGAGTTATTGTATTCCTGCAGTAAAGAACGGAACAGTAGAAACCTATTATGCCCAATACTAGTCGTTCAAAACTTGCTTAAACAGATACTATAAAAAAAGCACTCTCCTTATTATAAATCTTCAATGTTTCTTGCAGCCCAATTGTGTCTAGTGCCCTGGCCTCTATCAGCAGTCGGTGGGATCTGCCAGTCTTTACCCTGCCATTTAACATTCTGGTGTGTCTTCATATGGTAGCTACAGGCCAGTACAACCTCCACTTTCCACAGGTCCTTATCCAGCCTAGAACCTCCTTCCCCAACATCACATGGTCTGAGCTGGATTATCCTTTGGTAAGAGTCTTGCTTTAATGGTGCTGGAATAAACATTTTTGTACATATTGTACATGTGTCTCTAAAAAGAAATGATTTAGGAGATAAAGGTGCTGTTTCTAGAATCTTCTGATACTAAATAATGAGAGGAACTCTTCGTTTAGCCAATGTGGAATTTCAGGTATCTTAAAATGTCACCTCTTCTTTTACGAAATTGTATTGTTTATAATCTGATCATCAGATTATGTGGTCACTTTAATTATTTGATAGCAATGATAAATAATGTGTCCTTGTGCTGAACTCTATTTCCACAGCTCTTCCGCTCCATTCCTGTGGGCATTGGACAGGTCTATGGATGTGAAAATCCTTGGACAGGTGGCATATTCATTGTGGCCCTGTTTATTTCTTCACCGATTACTTGCGTGCACGCTGTTATTGGTTCGGCTGTTGGGATGGTGTCAGGTAAATCTCATCTGTGTGTTTCATTCTCTACTATGGTTTCAGTCACAATATCTTGAAGAAAAAAAAGTATATGGAGTTCCAAATGACACAATATAAGATCATTGACCTGTTTATTGGGAAAGCACACATTTGTCATGACTCATGACTATTATATATATGGCTGGGAGCCAAAGAAACAAAAATGACTGTGCTCTGGCAGACTTTCTCTCTTCTGTCACTCACAGCAACACTAGGCAGTTGTGGACAGCTATGAACTACGGATTACATAACATATGCTATATGGACAAAGTTATTGGGACACCTGACCTTTTCTTCTGTGTTGTTTTTTTCCAAACTGTTACCACAAAGTTGTAGGCACACAATTGTATAGTGTGTCTTTGGATGCGGTATAATAACATTTTGCGTTCACTTAAATTTGGAAACCCAAAACCTGTTGAAGCATGGCAATGCCCATGTGCGCAAAGTGAGCTCCATGAAGATATTTTTTATTGTTTGGAGATGAAGATCTTGAGTTGCCTACTATAGAGCTCTGATCTCAACCCTACTGAACACCTTTGGGATGAATTGGAACGCTGACTGCACCCTAGGTCTCCTCACCTACATCAGTACCTGACATTTCCAATACCCTTGTGGCTGATGAACATGAATGCACACTCTGACATCTAGTGGAACATCTTCCCAGAAGAGTGGAGGGAAATATAAGTGCAAATTGGGACAAAATGTGGAACGCGATGCTCAAAAACCACATACTATACTTATGACTAGATGTCGGCAAACTTTTGGAAAGTTAGTATATAAAAAGGGAGGGATGCAAGTAAATGTACTAGGGGAAAAAACTAAGCAACCCAGGAAATCCAGCCTTTCTCATTATGTAGACCTTTTTTAAAGATCACTCTACGAGATCCGGAAAGACCAAGTAATTTTATTACTAAAATAATGCCCTATTTATTATTTTAGGTCTCGCTCTTGCTGCTCCATTTGACAAAATCTACTCTGGACTGTGGGGATACAACTGCGTCTTGGCCTGCATTGCAATCGGTGGAATGTTCTATGCTCTCACGTGGCAGGTTCATCTCCTGTCTATAGTCTGTGGTATGATGCCTATCACCTTTTCCTCTTTCCTGAGTACAAAATGATCCTGGTAATCTAAAAACAATTTTTAGTGTGATCAGTCACTAATGACTTCCCTCTCTCATTTCCCCTCCCTTTAGCATTTTTTTGTGCATATCTCGGCTCCGCGATTAGCAACGCAATGGCAACTGTAAGTATTGTATTTACAGTATTCACAAAGGCAAAACTTAAAAGGGAAGACTTTTCCAGCATGGGAATTCCAAACTTTCCTTTTTGTGTTCAGATTGTGAATGCTTTATTTCCTCAGTTCGGGCTTCCAGCATGCACTTGGCCGTTCTGCCTGTCTGCCCTTACTTTCCTCTTGTTTACTACGGAGACAAAGGCAATCTACAAGCTACCGCTTGCCAGAGTAACCTACCCTGAGAAAAACCTCATGTTCTACAGGAAGAGGAAGAAGGAGGAGAAGGCTGAAAAGGTCAAAAACACTAAAGACGAGGTGCAGATGAAAGGTTTGGAAATTTTAAAAGATGCAGATGTAAATATTATGGTGGAAAATCAAGATAAGGGGCAGCAGAAATTCTCAAGAGAGACAAAACCATGTTTAACAAAAAGCCCATTACTGCACCAAAAGTGAATGCAGCGGATTGTGTCAACTTTTACATTCTATTGTTTTGCTCCCTCGAATCCTCTCAATGTTGAGGATATATATATATATATATGTGTGTGTATTTATCTCCTGTTCATTAAACAACTTGTCTTTTTTTTTTTTTTTTTTTACCTCTTGCATTTAATATATGCACATCACTTATTGTATAGGTAACATTCTTGTACAGAATTATTAAAACATAATTAAGATTTATTATGCTCACTGCTTATCTGTGCACTTATCTGAGGGTGTACTTTGTATTATTGAATTACAAAGTGCAGAAAAATTATTCAATTACCGAACACAGTAGTGCACACATGTTCAATATTTCATTCTCCTGCTTACCCAGTGCATGTAAAAGTGTCCTGTAAATGAACCACATATAGTTTCACATACCTCAGTAAATATGCCACTATGTGTTTCTTGCTGAAGGTGAACATGTTCTGTGCAACCACTATTCAAGAAACAAATCTTGCTCCACGATAAAGCTCTAGAAAAAAAAAATGCTGTTTATCAGATACTGGTCTTGTTAAACAACTGTGGGCACAAATGATGATTTGCATCTCATGTCTCTGTGGTTATGTAACTTTGATTTATTGTAACCCTTTATGTCTGTTCTACTGGTTACATTTTCAACATTTTGTATGCCTTTAGAATGCATTTAAAATGACAATCTGCATATAAAAATGACATGCACAGAAGAAAACACAACAGAACATTTTAGACAAAATTAGCCAGTGACACTGTAGTGTGATGCATTTTTCTATAACAAATATGTTCCATTTTGTTTTATTAGACTTCTATAACAGCAAATTTACAGCACTTCACTTTTTCCACATTTTGTTATAGCCTTATTCCAAAATAGATTTAAATTCATTATTTTCCTCAAAATTCTACAAACAATACCCACTAATGAAAATGTGACAAATGTATTTGAAATCTTTGCAAATGTTTCAAAAATTAAAAACAAACAAAATATAAAAAAAGAATTCACAGCCTTTGCTCAATACTTTGTTGAAGAACCTTTGCACCAATTACAGCTTCAAGTCTTTTTTGAGTATGATGCTACAAGCTTGGCACACCTATTTTTAGGCAGTTTCTCCAATTCTTCTTTGCAGAACCTCTAAAGCTCGATCAGGTTGGATGGGGAGTATGGAATGTTCAAGTCGGTGCTCTGGCTGGGCCACTCAAGGACATGCACAGTGTTATTCCATAGCTACATCTTTATCATCTTGGCTGTGTGCTTGGAAGAATAACCATCGCCCCAGTCAGAGGTTTTATCAAGGATATCTTTGTACATTGCTGCATTCATCTTTCCCCTGATTTTGACTAGTTTCCCAGATCCAGCAGCTGAAAAACATCCCCACAGCATGATGCTGCCACCACCATGCTTCACTGTAGAGATGGTATTGTCCAGGTGATGAGTGGTGCTTGGTTTCCTTGACACATGGCATTCAGGCGTTCAATCTTTGTTACTCATGGTCTGAGAGTCCTTCAGGTGCCTTTTGGCAAACTCCAGTTGGGCTGTCATGTGCCTTTTACTTAGAAGTGGCTTCTGTCTGGCCACTCTACCAAACAGGCCTGATTGGTTAAGTGTTGCAGAAATGGTTGTTGTTCTAAAAGGTTCTCCTCTCTCAACAGAGAAACTATAGAGCTCTTTCAGAGTGACCATCGGGTTCTTGGTCACCTCCCTGACTAAGAGGTTCTCCTCTGATCACTCAGTTTTGCCAGGTGGCATGCAAGAGTCCTGGTGGTTGCAAACTGCTTCCATTTACGGATTATGGAGGCCACTGTGCTCATTGGAAACTTTGTAAGGGGGGGAACCACCCACTGGTCCAACGGCGGTTTCCAGAGGCGTGGCGAAGGATTCTCGTGCGTTCTAGTCTTTCCTTTCACATTAGATAATAAGATTTGGATTGATGTATTTCTTCATTTTGGTTATTGACCTCTTATCTGACTCCAATTAGATAAAACATTATAAATATTTGCATAGGTTGTTATTTTACTAATAGTATAATTTTGATGGATGTTTGTTTAGTTATTCTGATTAAGCTCTGGCATTACACTCGTTCATTCGGTTCTCATAGTCGCACATGATCCTAGTATGAGCCCTATAATTAACATACTGGTCAACGGTCATAAGCGAATCAGTATTGGTCGCTGCCAGAGGTTGGACTATACGCTTAAGCGGCCGCTCTCTGCGTGCTCAACTTTAAACATACTTTATTAATCCCCTTACAGGTGACACTTAATTATTACAATAATTATTTCTAACCACAGGTAATGAATAGAATAATATTGAAATAATCAGAGGTTGAAGCTGACCCTATTTAGAGTGATCAGAAATGTTACTCTAAACGGAAATACATATTGTTAGCCTCCATGCTTCTAAGTACACTTAAACTAACGCCAAGTGCTAGTCGTATCTCTCAAATCCTCAGCTGATGTATTATTCACTATCTAACTGGGATTTAGGCCGAACCTAGCCTGATTTCAGCCTTACGGTTACTACGGATGCAACGTTATTACTTGCAGTGTCAACATTTACCGAGCAACACAGAATAAAATCAAACATAACAATTTATTAACCAGGTAAGAAAATCACAATTCAAAGCCAATTCCTAGTTCAATTAAAATATAAGATAAATACAAACCAATAGTATTTACATTTAAACAGGAAATATAAAACCTTTCATACCTGGTACAAGACGACACACAGTAATCGTGCGGGATATCTGTTTACAGATTCCCTGAAGTGTTGGTCAGTTCTCCTTAAATACCCAGATAGAGTAAGCATTATGTAAACATTATTTAGCAATGGAAGTTTGCGTTGATTGGTTCTTACAGACCTGTGGGAGGCACCTCGCCTGTATACATTTGTAGTGGGGCATACGCCCCTTGACTCAATTAAACCTTTTTTATTATTTGTTTTATTGCTGTGGGAATGGGACCTGTGCCCCAGTCGCGATAAAACCTTTGTAATGAAATTAATCGAACGTTTTCCGTCGTTATTTACATGTGATATGACCTTTCTTACACATAATCATCTGATGTGTTGTAGAATGTCCTGTGTTTGAGAATGTAACAAGAAAACGAGGGGTAGAGGGGTCAGACATTTGTCTGCAGATCTACCATTTGTATGAAGATGTGGTGTTTGAAGACCAAGGGTAGCTCTCCAGGGAGCCTACTGTATTCCAGATAAAGTTCTGGTTCTCGAGAGGGGTGTTGCGGGGTCTTGGTCCCCTGCCGTGAGTCCTGGAGGAAATGTGTTGTGTCGTAAAGAGTTCTTTTGATGTCCTTGTTGCCTCGGGCACCTACAGGGCACACACCCTGCACTCTCGGGCATCCATGCTGTGTTCTCGGGGAGGGCCGATCTTTTGGTCAGGATCAAGCAAAAGTCTTACACCTTCAACAATGCGAAAAAGTTCTGTACCCTTCCCTAGATCTGTGCCTCGATACAATACTGTCTCGGAGGTCTACAGACAATTCCTTGGACTTTAATGCTTAGTTTGTGCTCTGACATGCACTGTTAACTGTGGGGCCTTAAATAGACAGGTGTGTGCCTTTCCAAATCATGTCCAATCAACTGTTGTAGAAACATCTCAAGGATGATTAGTGGAAACAGGATGCACCTTAGCTCAATTTTGAGTGTCGTGGCAAAGGCTGTAAATGCTTGTTATTTTTCTTTTTTTCTTTTTTTTTATATATATTTGCAAACAAAATTTTCACATTGTCATTAAGGGATATTAACCCAGCCATTAGGGAGGCACAAGCCAGTGCATTCTTAGTGCCGGTCCCAAGCCCGGGTAAATGGGGCATCCAGCGTAAAACATGTGCCAAATCAAATATGCGGATCACAAATGAGAATTTCATACCGGATCGGTCGAGGCCCGGGTTAACAACGACCGCCACAGGTATCGTTAGCCGACAGGGTACCGGTGGAAATTGGGCTACTGTTGGCCGAAGGAGGAGAAGGAGAGGAGGAAGACGTCTACAGAGACGGCAGGGAAAGGAGCAGTGTAGGAGAGTGGAGGTTAGGGTTGGTACTTTAAATGTCGGTACTATGACGGGGAAAGGGAGAGAGTCAGGTGTGTCAGAGAAGTATGTGAGGGTGGTGCAGGACATGTATGAGGACAGTGTGACAGCAGTGAAGTGTGCAGTAGGTATGACAGACTGGTTTAGGGTGAAAGTGGGACTGCATCAAGGATCGGCCCTGAGCCCTTTCCTGTTTGCAGTGGTGATGGACAGGTTGACGGACGAGGTCAGACAGGAGTCTCCCTGGACTATGATGTTTGCGGATGATATTGTGATTTGTTGTGAGAGTAGGGAGCAGGTTGAGAAGAGCCTGGAGAGGTGGAGATATGCGCTGGAGAGAAGGGGAATGAAACTCAGTAGGAGTAAGACAGAATACATGTGTGTAAATGAGAGGGAGGGCAGTGGAGTGGTGCAGTTGCAGGGAGAAGAGCTGGAGAAGGTGGAGGAATTCAGGTACCTGGGGTCAACAGTGCAAAGTAATGGAGAGTGTGTTAGAGAAGTGAAGAAAAGAGTGCAGGCAGGGTGGAGTGGGTGGAGAAGAGTGACAGGAGTGATTTGTGATAGTAGGGTATCTGCAAAAATGAAAGGGAAAGTTTATAGGACTGTGGTGAGACCTGCGATGTTGTATGGATTAGAGACAGTGGCATTGAGTAAAAGACAGGAGGTGGGGCTGGAGGTAGCAGAGCTGAAGATGTTGCGGTTTTCATTGGGAGTGACGAGGATGGATAAGATTAGAAATTAGTTTATTAGAGGGACAGCGCATGTAGGATGTTTTGGTGACAAGGTGAGAGAGGCGAGATTGAGATGGTTTGGACATGTGCAGAGGAGGGACATGAATTATATTGGTAGAAGAATGCTGAGGATGGAGCCACCAGGTAGGAGGAAAAGAGGAAGGCCAAGAAGGAGGTTCATGGATGTGGTGAGGAAAGACATGCAGGTAGTTGGTGTAAAAGAGGCAGATGTAGAGGACAGGGTGGTATGGAGACGGATGATCCGCTGTGGCGACCCCTAATGGGAGCAGCCGAAAGAAGAAGAAGAAGTCATTAAGGGATATTGTTTATAGAATTTTAAGGAAAATAATGAATTTAATCAATTTTGGAATAAGGCTGTAACAACAATATGTTAAAAAAAAAAATGTAAGCGCTGTTAATACTTTCTGGATGTACTGTTTAACAGTGTATTTGGGACACCTGACTTTTCCAGCCATGTTTTTCCCCAAAATGTTATCGTAAAGTTAAAGGCACAACTGTATAGAATGACTTCGGATGCAATGGTGTAAAATGTATACTTTCACTGTAAGGAGACCCAAATCTGTTCAAGCATGACATCCCCTGTGCACAAATCCAGCTTCATGAGGATATGGTTTACATGGTTTGGAGTGGAAGATCGTGAGTGGCCTGCTATAATAATAATGTATAAAGCTTACAACATATACAAACAACAATTAATAAAAGACTTAATGAGTATGACTGTGCCAATAAGATTTAGGAAGAGTACGCATTCTTAAACAGGTGAGACTTGAGTCTAGATTTATAAACAGACAGAGTCAATGTTTCTAATGTCTGAAGTTAAAGTAGGTTATTACATATTAATAACATGTGATTGAAATGACATTGTACTGTATAGGAGGACTCCCAAACTCTCAACCTGAGTAGAAGGGGAAACAAAAGAATTGTCAATTGAGGGAAAAACTATTAATTTTAGAAAGGATGATTAAGTACCAATTAGAAGAAATTCTGTTTTTTCACTATTTAATTTGATAAAATTGGAAGAGAACCAGGATGAGTTCATTAAAGCAGTCAAGAAGGGAGGAAGGAGGGAGGGTAGAATTAGGTTTGCTTGAATAATAGAGTTGGGTGTAATCGCATAATGGTGAAAGAGAATACCATATTGCCAGGAAGGAGAAGGTAGATGATAAAAAAGATGTCCCAGGACAGAACCCTGGGGGACTCCAGTGATGAACTGAATCCAGTGAGGTGTGAGTAATGCTAATAGAAATAAGTCGATTAACTACATAGGATAGTATGCGAAATGGTGTGAAAGACCGCACATAAATCAAGAAGGTTAATAATGGTAACTAAACCAAAATCAGCTGCCATGGAAATGTCTTTAGTAATTTTTGAAAGTGCAGTTTCTATACTATTAAAGGGGCGAAAACCAGACTGTAAGTGTTCATAATATTTCAAGGTAAATGAGGATTAAGCTGAAAGGCAACTATTTTTTTTTGAGGAATTAGAAAGGAAAGGTAGATTAGAGATAGGATGGAGATTATTGAAATTATTATGATCAGCACCAGATTTCTTTTTTCTTTTTAGAATTGGAGTAATAGCAGGGGTTTTAAGAGCCATATGAACAATTCCAGTGGTAAGAGAGGAGCAAATGATAACAGAAATAAGAGGAAGCAGAGAGGGAAGACAGGCCTTAACCAGAACAGTGGGAAGAAGATCCAACAAGCAAGTCTGAGAAAAACAGAAAACAGGCTTATAAATAAGAAAACAGACTTATGAATAAGATCTAAAATATATCAGGTGTTGGGAAGCTGAAAAACAAAGAATAAGTAAGGAATAGAGTGAAATTCAGAAGAAGTGGAAAGGGAGGAAAGTGAGTCTAAGTGCAGGTGAATTTTATATATGCAAAACAGAACTGCTGGTCATCCCAGGTGATTCATCTCCAGGTCAAGATCTACAAATAACACTTCATGACTCTCTGCTCTCCCCTTCAGCCACTGCTCGTAACCTTGGGGTAACTATAGACAATGAACTGTCTTTTTTCCCACATGTCGCTAATGTTGCTCGTTCTTGTCGATTTCTTCTCTATAACATCTGAAGGATTCAACCATTTCTGTCCATACAGGCTGCCCAGGTGCTTGTTCAGTCTCTTGTCATTTCAAGACTGGACTACTGCAACTCTCTGCTGGCAGGTCTTCCCCTGAACGCTATTCGTCCACTGCAAATGATCCAAAATGCAGCTGCACGACTTGTGTTCAATCAGCCCAAGTTTTCCCACACCACCCCACTGCTGCGCTCCCTTCACTAGCTTCCAGTAGCTGCACGTATCAGATTCAAAACACTGATGCTTGCCTACAAGGCCAAAAATGGACCAGCACCATCTTACTTCAGTGACCTCATCACATCTCGCACTGCACCACGCTGTCTAAGATTCTCCAGCATTGCTCGACTGGTACCACCTTCTCTCAGAATGAGAGGTAAGTACAATTCAAGGCTCTTCTCTGTTCTGGCACCGAGGTGGTGGAATGAACTTCCCCTAGATGTCCGTACAGCAGAGTCCCTGATTATCTTTAAGCGACGACTGAAGACCTACCTCTTCCTGAAATACCTAAATTAGCACTTTCCAAGTTTGTAGAATTCGAGTTATATTTATATTGAGTTTGTATTCTTGCGTACCAGTGTAGATTTATTCACTACTAGAGATTTAAAGCACGTTTGTACGTCGCTCTGGATAAGGGCGTCTGCTAAATGCCACAAATGTAAATGTAAATATATTTTATCATTAAAAAAGAGATCAGTCTAGAGATCCGACCTCAACCCTATTAAACACGCTTGTAAGGAAATAAAATAGTGACTGCACACCAGACTTCCTCACCTTACAACATTTATGAATGAGTACAAGCAAACTCCAAAATCTAGTGGAACATCATCAAAGAGTGGAGGTTATTAGAACAGCAAATAGGGACTTAAATGTGGAATAGGATGTTCAAAATCCTACGACAAATCTTATGGTCTGGTGTCCACAAACATTTGTTCATACAGTATGTCTCATAAAAACTTTAGAGTTATAAAATTTCAGAGATTCCAACAAACCTTTTTTCTTCTTGGATGTTTACTTCATGCCAGCTCCTGTACTGTACTACAATTTTAAGGTACTGAAAGAGCATTTTTTTTCAGTGCATTACATTGTATGTTTGTGTCAAAAGTGTATGAACTTTACATTGTTGGACTTACGAACAAAACAGACTTACAAATGTGCTCCCGTAACGGAACACAGAACTCGTAAGTAGAGGACTTGCGCACATACAGTGAGGAAAATAAGTTCCACTCCAAATTTCAATTTACCAAAACTATTAAGCCTCTATTCAATAAAACCTGAATAATGTGTTTTCTTAATTCCGAGATGCTGGTCTATTTCGCGCGCAAGATGAATGTGTAGGTATATGACGCAAAACACAACGTTAGCAAAGCATAGGCCTGATAAGTGCAAAGCTAGCTTATCCTGTGTCAGGTTGAATATTTTAGATATTTTCATTAAATTCAGTTTTCCCACTAATCTGCAAATATTCTGGAAATGTTGGTAAAAATTAATTTTAGAAAAAAAGTGATTTTAATAGTGAAATTATGTAGGCTGTCACGGACCACATGCAATGCCGCCGCGGACCACCAGGGGGCCGCGGACCACCGGTTGAACACCCCTGCTCTAGATCATTCAGGTTTCTGGCCTGTCGCTGAGAAACACGAGTTTGAGCTCCCTCCAAAGATTCTCTATTGGGTTTAGGTCTGGAGACTGGCTAGGCCATGCCAGAACCTTGATATGCTTCTTACAGAGCCACTCCTTTGTTATCCTGGAGTGCTTCGGGTCATTGTCATGTTGGAAGACCCAGCCTCGACCCATCTTCAATGCTCTAACTGAGGGAAGGAGGTTGTTCCCCAAAATCTCGCAATACATGGCCCCGGTCATCCTCTCCTTAATACAGTGCAGTCGCCCTGTCCCATGTGCAGAAAAAACACCCCCAAAGCATGATGCTACCACCCTCATGCTTCACAGTAGGGATGGTGTTCTTGGGATGGTACTCATCATTCTTCTTCCTCCAAACACATTTAGTGGAATTATGACCCAAAAGTTCTATTTTGGTCTTATCTGACCACATGACTTTCTCCCATGACTCCTCTGGATCATCCAAATGGTCATTGGCAAACTTAAGACGTGCCTGGACATGTGCTGGTTTAAGCAGGGGAACCTTCCGTGCCATACACGATTTCAAACCATGACGTCTTAGTGTATTACCAACAGTAACCTTGGAAACGGTGGTCCCAGCTCTTTTCAGGTCATTGACCAGCTCCTCCCGTGTAGTTCTGGGCTGATTTCTCACCTTCCTTAGGATCAATGAGACCCCCTGAGGTGAGATCTTGCATGGAGCCCCAGTCCGAGGGAGATTGACAGTCATGTTTAGCTTCTTCCATTTTCTAATGATTGCTCCAACAGTGGACCTTTTTCACCAAGCTGCTTGGCAATTTCCCCGTAGCCCTTTCCAGCCTTGTGGAGGTGTACAATTTTGTCTCTAGTGTCTTTGGACAGCTCTTTGGTCTTGGCCATGTTATTAGTGGATTCTTACTGATTGTATTCGGTGGACAGGTGTCTTTATGCAGCTAACGACCTCAAACAGGTGCATCTAATTTAGGATAATAAATGTAGTGGAGGTGGACATTTTAAAGGCAGACTAACAGGTCTTTGAGGGTCAGAATTCTAGCTGATAGACAGGTGTTCAAATACTTATTTGCAGCTGTATCATACAAATAAATAGTTTAAAAATCATATATTGTGATTTCTGGATTTTTTTTTTAGATTATGTCTCTCACAGTGGACATGCACCTACAATGACAATTTCAGACCCCTCCATGATTTCTAAGTGGAAGAACTTGCAAAATAGCAGGGTGTTCAAATACTTGGTTTTCCTCACTGTATATATAAATTGTCATGTTAGCAAGAAAACCCCAGAAATCCAAAAAAAATCTAATGTCATGGAAATCTTACTGACTGCTACAAAGCACTAACACCTTGGGCTCCCTAACAGGCAAACAAATCTGAATCATCCTGGTGTCAATAACGATACTCTAATTCTTCATTCTCTAATAAATATTACCACATTTCAGTCTTTGATTCAGATTAAGCACCTGTGAATAAGTAGTTTCTTCTTTTACATTCTACAAGTAATCTGTCAAGAGCAGCTGATACAGAAAAATACCACCTTTTAACCTGATTTATAAGTTCTGCTACTGCTGTACAAATGATAATAATGACTAATAAATAATAAATAAATAAATATATAATAAATACATTTCAGTAAATCTGAATTATTTTGAAAGAAAATTTATTGTTTTTTATATACTTTATTACACTGTACATACCTTTGTATCATGTGTGGGTGAATCCAGTGTAAAGATTTTGCACAAAATGTAAGGGAAGTACATGATGGAGGACAAGACAACATACAATGAAAAACACACAGATACATAATACAGAAACAATATACATTTTCACCATTACACAGCAACTGTCTAAATTGAATTATAAAGCATTTTCCAAAGCAGAAAAAAGGAAGCATAAAAAAAAAAAAAGAAAAAAATTCAATGATCACACCAAATTGAAATCCTACATTTGTCATAGTTTCAGCAAAAAAGGAGAAAAAAAAGAAACAGCAGAAGGGGAAATGCATATTTAAATCAGTAAAAATGAGTACAGAGAAACTAAATCAAATATCAATTAATTCATTAATACACACACATTCATTCATCAGCTGCTCTACATGAATATCTGACAGTACTAAATAGCTTATAACTTAAACATGTGCTGAAGTGCTAACAGAAAACAGACTTCTGGGTATTTTCACAGGTGAATTACAGACAGGCAGTTCGGTATCACAAACAAAACTTCTTGAGCCAAATCCAAGCTGACATGCGCAAGTATACAACCAGTGCTCGAATTGAGTCAGGTCTTATTAGGGGTCCCCAGTTGTTGTGTAATTCATATATTTTTTACTAAAATAATCTTGGGGACCCACGAAAATTTTTTTTTACTTGTCATGGCAGGGATCCCTGAAGCTTAATGGGGGGTCACGGAACCCCCTCTCCATCAATTCGAGCACAACTCACCCCCTTGTGTGGGATCTAAAATCTGCTCTCAGTTAGTTAGATTCTTGATTCTATTAAATGAATATAAGCTTCCATACAAAACCTATTACAGAGGTGTATCAAAACCTGTGCAGGAAACACACCTGTTTAAAATTGGTGAAATAGTAAAAAAAAAAAAAAGAAAAAAGAAAATAGCCCTAGACCTGTATATTAAGTAACCACCCAACAAAACGATGTGTTTTTTTCCCCGAAAGTTGTTAACGCTGATGTATTTGCATTCGCCATGCTGAGCACTAAATCATTTTATAAAGAGGGACATCTAGAGGAGAAGACTGGTAATAATAGGATTCACGTTAATCAGTTTAAATTAGTTTAAACGTTTGTAGAAAAAATACAGAATAAGACCAATACATGGCTTTTGAGAATCAATAATGAATCAGTCAGGTTAAAAAAAAAATCAATAAATAAAGCAACACAGCGCTGCTAATATATGACTTTAAAAATCAAAGAAACTGTAAGATGTGTTTTACAGTCTTGTACCCAAATTTTACAGTCTTGTACCTATATGAGATCAACGTAACAGTTGGTAACAGTAACACTTCATCGTTGTATTTCCTGATCTTATTTGAAGCTGCAGTTCAAAAAATTTCCTCTACCACACGCCTCCTGAGCTCAAACCTTCAAAGCCCACCACTCAAAAATCCCTCTAAAACATTCAGCGAAAAGCCGCTCAAAAGTGGCAATAGCACAAAAGAAAAAAAATATATATATAATTTTATATATATATATATATATATATATATATATATATATATATATATATATATATATATATATATATAACAATGCTGCACAAGTATTAATCTACAGATTTATTTAAACCTCCAAAAATTACAATTTTGCTTTATTAATATTATTAATATTAAAGTGACTTTCGCTAGTTCACCAGCAATCTTTCCTTGGATCACGTCTGGTACATACTGCATTCCAAGAAAGACCTGGAGTTTTGGAGATGCTGACCCAGTCGTCTAGCTAACCCAGTTCCAACCTTATCACTTGGATCCTTACACTCGCTCATTTTATCCTCTTTTTAACAAGTCAACTTTGAGAACTGACTGCTCACTTGCTGCCTAATAAATCCTGACCCTTGACAGGTGCCATTGCAACAAGATAATCAATGTCATTCACCTCACCAGTATCGTGGCAGACTGTGTACAGAGTATGCTGTTGCCTGGGGTTGGATACGAACTTGTCATTCTGACAAACATTTCCAAAGACCTGCATAAAATGGTTCTAAATGGTTCTACTGTTGTATCTGTTACAGTAGCACAAGCTTGTATTGCTTAGAGCCTTCATTCCAGCCAAGCAAGAGGTGGTTCACGACTCCTTGCTCGGACTGCAGGAGTGTTTATTGTGCTAAAATGGGAAGAAACTCGCATGGCCCAGCACCAGCAGGAAAATGTGCTGGTTTGGTGATTCTGGATTTGTTTCCTACTTACTTGCATTTGAATTTGTAGCTCAAAATGAACGATTCAATGGCACTGTCTTTGATCCTGATGCATGAAAATACTACATAAATAGTTTAATATAAGCTTCATTTTCAAAGTGCGTAACAAAACGTAAATATATATATATACAGTGGAACCCGCTTATCTCGCCCTCGGTTAACTCGGCAACCCTATTAAGTCGACGTTTTTGAAGTGGAACCGCCAAATTCTCGCTTTTTCTTAGCATTTTTTATCGGTTATGTAGACTTTTTTTTATGTCGCGGAACCCTAATATCTCGAGCACAAGGGGGGAAAAATTAGAAATTTTAACGTCAGTTATGTCGATCGGCGCTGTGCAGCCGCAGAAGAACTCGCGAAAGTGGCGGAAAAATCAAACCTTACAGATACTACAGGTGTTTGTATTGTATACTGGTGAATCTCTGCTGGTAGTAAGTGCACATATGCATTTTTTTGTTAAATGTTAGGAGCGGTAAGGAGCACGGCTCTCTCGGTAAGGAGTTGAACCCGGGAGCTTCAGAGAAGGCGGCCGAGAAAGCACCTGCCACGCCCCCTTCGGCCGTTCACGTTTGAGACTTTTCTGTCCCTCGTTTTTGGTTTCGGGTTCGGTTTTGGATCTTCCAGGTTTTTTTTTTCCGGCTTCGCGCGGAGCTGCCGGCGCGGTATTTTTGAATTTCCCTATTTTTCCATCCACAAACACTCTCTCTCTCTCTCTCTCTCGGCTTATCTCCCCCTCGGCATCGCGGACGTAAGTTTTTTTGGACACTTTGCTTTGTGTGTTTGTGCGGATTACTTCAGCCTGATGGTCATAAGTTTTCAGAAACTTAGTTACTGTTTATTTTTCTTTTTTTTCCACATGTGGACTAAATGTGAGACGGCACTGTGCAGCCGCTGTTTTATTTTTTTGAGCGATCTGTGTGTTTATAATGTTGGAGAATATAATAAAGGTTTGTATGGAGACTGGACGGTGGTTTGTATTGTATACTGGTGAATCTCTGCTGTTAGTAGGTGCACTTATGCCTTTTGTTAACAAACGTATGTACATTTTTATAGCATGCCTTCATCAAACAAATCGCGGCAACGCTGTTGTGTGAAAAAACCTTCAAAAACACGTGCATGCACATTCTCATTTATTAACGCACATCATGTACATAAAGAAATTTCAAGCACGTTAATATACTGCAGCCATTTTGATTTTTGTTTATCTCGATCATCGGTTACCTCGATGCTTTTTGGCGACCCCCTAGGACATCGACATAACCGGGTTCCATTGTGTGTGTGTATATATATATATATATATATATATATATATATATATATATATATATATATATATATATATATATATATATATATAAATAAAGACACTTAAAATCTAAAGTTTTAACTTACAATCTGTCAAATAAAAGCCTCTGACTTGATGTGCAAGACTGCATAAACTCTATAAAACACATTAAAAATCAATACTTCCAAAAATGCAACACACACAAAATAAGGCTTATGAGGAAAACTGCTAAGGCAAGAGTGTATTTACAGAGTATCGGCTACACGAATTGCAAATTCCAATTATTTTCTCCAAACTGGTTTTGTGTATTGTCTTACCAGACTGATTGTCTGCACACATCAATACAGATAAACCATCTCGGTTCCTAAAGTCGTCCCGTTTTAATGACATGCTTCCCTTGTTGCATGATCTTAAATTAAAAAGAAAGTTTATTGACATTATATTTTTAGCAACGTATATGAAAAGGCATGTTGAAAAGTCACTACTGGAGGACTGATCTGCAGCTTTCATGCGCCATCATTCACAAAATGGAGTAACCCTGAGCAAGCTGGAATTCCCAATAGTGCAAACAGTCATAGGTCACAGCCGCATATGTGCAGAGACAGGCCAAAACTAAATCTGAATGGTCAGCATAGTTTCCCCACATGACCCGAAGCAGCAAGAAAGGTGTGAAGGCAGAACACGGGCCACCTGTCATATATTACACACTTAACAGGAAGCCCGTAAACAAGAGTACGACAAGGTGTTATTTACATCACGATAAATCAGTCTTTCCTTAACCTTTGCCTCCAGTGGTGCTAACAAGATCATCATAGCAAGCAAACTACTAAAAAATATAAAATAGACCACAGTATGGTATACACTCACCATCCAATTTAATAGGAGCACCTTTTAAAAAAAATAATACCGTGGCATGGTGTTGGTGCCAGGTGGATTAAGTGGTTTAAGTATTTCAGATCACCGGGGAATTTTATATACAAGTGACTTTACAGTTTACAGAATGCCACCGAGTGATAAGAGATGAAAATAATCAGATGGTCACTCCAACTGCACAAAGCGCTGACGTAGATAAGCTACAACAGCCAAAGATTCAATTATATAATTTTGTGTATAGAGCTTTTAATAACGGACACTTTCATGAAGCAGCTTTGCAGAAAGTCACAGATACAAAATGTATATATATACATATATATATACATATATAGATATATACACACACACACACACACACACCATGTTTTTGATGTGAACTGAAGCTCTTGTATTGTATCTGCAAGCTTTGCAGCGTTGTGCTGCTGCCACACGATTCTCGGATCGGATAAACGCAGGTGTTCTGATTCAAAGTGGAAGGTGGATGTATACTTATTGTACTAAACATTTTTTAAACTACCGCATTTGCATTCTGACTGTGAAAAACTAAACAGAAAAGCATAATTTTATTGGTTAAATGCTAAAATGCAGCTAAAATGTAGATTTGAGCACCTCTGGTTTTCGGTGGAAAATGTAGCAGGTTAATCAAAGAGCTGATTTAAAAATAAAAATAAAAAAATATATAGATACGAAGTAAGAAAAAGTTTCATCCCTGACACATCTCTGCACACATGTGACACTGGCCGTGATCGCTTTTACATCACTCACAAGTGTTTGGCCTAGTCACCTGAGGGGCATGTGCGTTGTGTGTTGGTGTGTAAGGAAGTTGGCCCCTCTGAGCCTACAGCCACTTCCTGAGTATGTCCAGATTGTTCTCAATCCAGAACATGTTCAGCTGAATGTTCTCTATGGCCTCCTGAACGATCCTCATCTGAGATCCTCTCTCCTTTAAAGAGCTGAAAAAACTCTGAACCTGAGCAGAGACGCAAATCGGGATGTTTTAGTTCAGTGTGCAGACTTTCATGAACAATTCTTGCAGAAAAGAAAAAAAAAAAAAACAACCTCCTCAAGATGACTCTTTGTAGAGAACTGGCTGGTCACAGACATGATGATGCTTTGCAAAGAGAAACTGCCAATTGGAAATCTAAAAATTAAAAAAGAGAGAGAGAGAGAGAATGAGAAATGTTTTTTAAAAATTGTATGATAATATTCAAGGAGTCAACTAAAAAACTCATGTGACCCAAGTTCTCAAAAACACCACACATAATTCGCTTACTTTTGTGTGAGCTGATCCCAGTTTTCCTTCACAAAGTCCCAAGCATACAGATAACCTGCAAAATGTCTGCTGACTCTATTAATCACAAGAGGAAGTTCAGGGGTCTGAATCAGACTTCCATCAAGACCTGCTTTTAGGACCCTGTAAGTAACAGGATAGGTAAGTAAAAAAAAAAAAAAAAAAACACCTTACTACGTTGTTGATGGATATGTTTGGTGCACAAAAAAAGCTTACCATGCGATTTTCCGCACATCCCGAGTGCTAGACAAGGCCTCTAGTGCTTTGCGTTTCTCAGCGTCATAGATGGAATGCACATAAGAGTTCAAAATTACGTTCCAACCTTCCTCGGTTTGGGCTGCCACAGACAGAACTGCTTTCAGGAGGTCTCCAGGAACCCTGAAGAAGGAAGTGTTAAGGCATCTCTCACATGCTGTACATACCACTGTGTTGTTGACATGTGGCCTTGTCTGCAGAATCACAGCAATCTGACAAACATCTTAAAACCTGTCTGTTAACCCGTCTGGAATTTAAGCACAAGAGTTTATTTAAGGTTGTTTCACAAACATTTACAGTCTATTTGAATAGATCCAAATAACTGACTGAGAGCGGTCATGTGAGGTGATCTCGGTCTGCTTCCAAGTCACTTGCAAGGTAGCGTGGATTGTTTGCAGTAAAAAAAAAAAAGTTTCAAGCTTAAACCAACCCAAATGCAGGGAGCCAATCAGACATTCTGCATGGGTTTTTTTTTTTGTATTTGCACAATACAGGGCAGAAATATATCTGAATATTTGTACCACTGACCAAAAAAGATTAAAAATGAACGACAAATTGTTTCACGTTCTAGCTGATGTGTTTACAGTCAGCTCTGTGTTCTCTTAAATCCACAACCACTGTTTTTGTCCAGTGTGAAACCAAACCAACCGACTTGCAAACTACACAATTATATCAATATCACTGTGAATGGAACTGAGCATGATGTGTGATATAACTGACCTCAATGATTTAGCTGTTACTTCAGCAACAATTGAGTACTGAACAGCAAGTAATGTAATTATATTATAGTTACATTTAATAATTCGAGTGTTGTTTTTTTCCTTCTCTTATCTAGTATTTTTTTTTCTATACACGAGTATTTCTTTTTCTTCAAGTGACATTCAAAAGAAAATGAAAATATAATAAATGACTTGGACTAAGAGTGAATCTGGTGCAGTGTTATTTTGAAGTGAATATAAGACCAATCCCACCAATCAGGAACTACAATTAATAAAAACTAAAACTTTGAAATATTTCAAATGATAAAAACTAAAGAAATCTAAATTTTTATAAACAAGCTAATTAGAAATCATGCTCACCAAAAACTGCCAGCTACTGGAATTTAATAGCACTTATCAATGAAATGGGAATAATTGGTCAAACCTACGTCTTGTTCATGGATTTCCATTGATCAAAAAGTTTTTTGGCATTCTCGATGCAGGACTGTCTGTTGAGGGAGCAGGCTGTCTGCATCAGGATCGACCTTAGACTCTGTCTAGACACAGATGGCTCTTCTTCCCACGACTGGTTGTCCATTAGTTTGCCAAAATGATCAAAAATGTAGTTCTAGAAAGAGGTAGAAAGAAGAGAAATCCCAGGTGAATTTACATCTGTGCACCAGACTTGAGCTTTTATCGTTTTCATTCTTTCAAATAAATCAAAACTTGGTGTAATGTGTAACGGGAGAAAACTAACCTCCAACCTGGACACTAGATTAAACTCGGATCTTTTCTCGAGTAGTCTGTAGATGTAGCTTATCTGTGTCAGGGCTTCAGTCAGAGGCTCGGTTTCCGTCTCATTCTTTAAATACTCCAAAAGATTTAACACTTGTTTGAAGGACACTTTTCCTAACCTTGTACAAACATACAACATGAAATCATTTGTCAAAACACGCCTTTGTGGAACTTTTTCTTGCAGCCTTATTATAGCCTTAACAGCAAACTGCAAAGTGTGTATTCATCTGTATGACTGTATCTTCAGAATTGGCTGAATCTTTAATTAACAAACTACCTTGATATCGCAAAGACATTATTAATGAGAGACGCTCGGTCCCCTGGTGAAAGAACAGACACGTTTTCCTTCAAACCCTCGATCAGTGATTTCCAGCCTTCTTCTCCATAGTCCACTATGTAGAAACCTTCACTCCTGTAGTTAAACTTCAGCCACTTCACGCTGCTTGGAAGGTCGAAGGTGGCTAGAAAATGAAAAATAAATATTATAACTACAAAAAAAGGTTCACGTCAAACTGTTAATGCGGTGACATGAGTTTTGCATCCCATAATGCAGTGACAGTACTGGAAAGCTTGCTATGGTTGCTATAGTAAAGTCAGGAAAAGATTTACCTGTTTTGTTCTTAAAAAAAAACATTTGCTTGCAGGAGACAGAGAGGCTGCAGGTGTCGTTGATGTAAGTCAGCGGTATTTGCCACAATTCGCTGTGAAGAGAACAGAGTCACATCTGAGACCGCTGATTAGATTAGAACGTATTAGATACAACTCCATTACATCCAGTTCGAACCCTTCCAGGCATGGGCTCTACAACACCTCTGAAGATGTGCTGTGGTATCTGCTACCAAAATCAGCAAACACTTTTGATAAATAATTTTTCGAACCAATCTGAAAACCGGTTTGGGCGAACAAATGTAAAATATACAGACAACGTGTGTGTTTGTGTGTGTGATGTGCAGAACCATTTCTATTGGACTACATACTGCAAAGATGAAAGAAGGACATTGTAATGTGCATAAGAAAAGTGCATACACCACAGTGACCTTTCTCTTAGACATTATATGTCCAGAAAAGATCAAAGAGGAAGTGTTTCTCTTATCTAATGCTAGTTAGACAAGGGCTAGTTTCAGGTGTTGTGTATGAGTTTTATTAAAGGATTAAAGGGTTAGAGGATTAAAGCATTGTATTGTGTGCTAACTTGAAATGATTTTCCATAGAAACAAACTCATGCAGTCTGACCAATTTGTTGTAGACGGTCAGTTTTCATGAAACATGGGGGAAACTAATATTTACATAATGCGATTGCAAAAAACCTTATAAACCTCATAAATCTTGGGGGTGTGAGCTGCTCAGTTCGTTGTCGGAAGACTTTTAGACATTTTTAAGACCATTAAGAATGAAATTTAAGACCTAAATCATTCTAAAGTGCTACATGAGCATTTCAGTGAGTATTAAAATTAGCATTACATGGTTTAATATTATTTACGACCTACAGCAGCAAATTTAAGATTTAGATTTTTACATTTTAGGCCTTTTTTTTTTATTTTTAAGACTCCGCAGAAACCCTGTATTGCCTATATTAAAAAGATCATGTGTCCAAAAACTAGATCCTGACATAAACAGACAGCTAGGACTGAATACTTAAGGTTGCTGCGCTACTGAAACCTGCAACGAATAAACCATATGCAAAAAATGGTAAAAAAAATAAAAAATACCTGTGGTCTGTGATGTTGCCTGCATTGAAGAGGAAACGCTCTTGTGTTATTTGCACTTGTTTGCCTGTTATGTTCACTGTGACCAGCGGAAAACCTTTTTGTACAGTCCAGGTGTTCATCATCTGTGCCACATCGATCGATTTCGAGAACTGAAACAGCAGTGACATTGTGGTGAACAAGGGGTTATTTAAATTCAACATCTCTCCATGCATTGAGAAGGTTGTACCTGTGAAAAGCTGTTCCACAGATCTTCCTTCTTCGTATTGCTGCCGTTATACTTTTTCAGATACTCAATCACTCCTTTCTTGAACATCTCCTCACCAATTGTTGCATTCAGCATGAGTAAAAGAGAGGCACCCTGCGTGAGATATTCAAGGAGCAAAGTTATTGTCTAGTTGGTGGACTGAAGGACACGAAGAGAAATGTGTTCAGAATATGTAACCTTCTCATAGGACACGGAGTCGAACATTTCTTCTACTTCCGCTGGAGCAGTGACATCAGCAGAAACAGGATGGGATGAATTCATTGCGTCTTTGGAGAGGGCTCTAAAACGCACATCCAGGAAGTCGTTCTCCTGAGAAGATGAATAAGAAGGGGAAAAAAAAGCAATTTCCGAAGAAAATGCACACATTTGTTTATTGAACATAACGTTAACACAACTATTTATTCTCACGATTCTTGCAGCAGTTATGAATTTGGATTACGAACACTTACAATGTCAAGCTCAGGGAAGACTTTCTCGACAGACAAGTACTGCATGTACGTCGCAAATCCTTCATTCAGCCAGAGATCATTCCACCAGTGCATAGTGACCATGTTTCCAAACCACTTAAACAGGGGGAAAAAATTGCAGTAACCAGTCAATTTAATAGAGCAGCATGGGTATAATGGGAAATTTGCTGTAAAAAACTGCAGCTAAAAATCTGCAGAGATTTATGATTTTGATCAAGTCAATGCAGGGTTCATACACATTTTTCAATTCAAAATCCAATACTTATCCAGACTCAAATATGCAGAATTCCCTAAAGATTCTTAAGACCATATTTAACATCTGAAACAATTATTTTTAATTTGAACTATTAAGCGTTCCGTTACAATCTCTGATGCGCTGTACTGTTTTGACCTTCCGTCCACATGGAGGCGCCGTTTTCAGTCAACGAAAATGCAGCATTTGGAAGACACTCTCCGAAGTGGATAAATTAGAAAATGCCATTTTTCGAAATGTGAACTGTGAAAAAGGAGGCTTTCGAAAACTATGACGCATTTTTAGTTGTTGCCACGACATTTCAAAGAGCCGGAAAGTAAACAAGCGGCAGACGGAAATGACTCAGGTCGAAACGCCTTACGTTTTTGCTCATGCGCAGTACAGAGACGCGGGCCTTTCCGGATGTTTCGGTGTGGATGAGCACCTTTGGGAAACGATTGTAAACAAGTGTGGATGCGGATCATTTTTAGACGGAAACGGCGTTTTGAAATGTATCCCGATTAGTGTCGTTCTAACTTTTGTTTTATAAACAATATTTTTAGAAAACCAAATAGGTCAAATAGTAGGAAAACATATTTTTTGTGTTTTTTTCCCATACTAATCCAGACCTGGAAATCACCCAGATCAAATTCCATTCTTTTCCAAAATGCGTAGGAACGCTGTCAATGTCTCAACACCTTGCTAAGTCCAATGCCATCAACAACTGATGCTGTTCAGAGACCAAATCGGGACCTATTCAACATAGCACAGTCTAATGCAAAATAGTTTAAGCAATAATTAAATATTGCACTAATCAGTGTGAAAATGTAACAGGTTAGGCTTTGTAGTATCTGTTTTCACATACTAGCGATATGCACTCACCAGTGTCACCAGAAAACTGAATTTCTCCTCATAAATCGCTCTAAGCTTATTTAATGACAGGTTTTATATGACAAAATAAGATAAAACCATCATTAATAATGTTCGTCATTTTGTGCATATCCAACTTTGAATAACAACTGATTCAAAACTAAAAGTTGCAATTATCCTCTGTTCATTACCATGTACAGCTTAGTGGTGCTGGGACACTATTGTTCACTATTGTGGACTCCGGGTTGTGTTTTAATGTAATGTTTTTTTTTGTTGTTGTGAAACCTTTGCATACCTGATGTGCAAGTTCATGGGCAATGACGGAGGACACTAACTGCTTATCCATTGAGGAGGAATGATTACCCACGAGCAGGGTCGTCTCCCGAAATGTGATGAGACCCCAGTTCTCCATTGCTCCAGCCAGAAAGTCTGGAATGCCCACCAAGTCTGTTAAAAGCAAGAGTGGCACATTAAGTAATGAAATCTGCCCAAAATAAATCTGACGAACACAAACTGAGTTGCTGGTAAACACGATTAACACGGAGAGTCACCATAAACAGAACTTCAATGATTTCCATGTAAAGTGAAGCGTGTCTCACCTAATTTGCTCAACGGATATTTGATTTCAAAGAAACCATTGTAGAACTCCAGAAGCTTGCTAGCTGCGTTTAGAGCATAAAGAACTTGGTCTTCTTTATCTGGGACTGCGTATACGGAGACCTTTGGAAAATGTGATGAAAATAAGCACACATATTAGACCTAATGAGTTTATAAATTAGCAAACAGGATGCAAACACACAACAAAAAGTCATCTCACTATTAGCCGTGTGAATTCTTTGTGAAATGCGTGTTTTTATGACGCAAGAAATGTGGCGCAAACTTGAACGTACGTACCTGAGTGTTAGAGACATTTGCACTCACACTACTGAAGTTGGCCACGATGAATGCAACAAGATAAGTGCTCATATCGATGGTTCTCTCAAACTCATCCTCAAAAACCGCATTTGACAATGGAGTGGTTTTGGCCTAAAAATGAGAAGGGAAAAAAAAAATCTTAATCATAATAAATCTGTAAATATCATCCTGCAGGTCCCCACAAGGATAGGAAAAGATGGCAGTTCAGAGGTCCATAGAAACATCAATAAATTAAAATCAAGGTATTAATCAAGCACCAAAATGAGCCTTTTAAAGACTTCATGTATTTTACTGTACACTATAACATATACAGTGGTACCTTGACCTACGAGTTTAATTCGTTCCGTGGACGAGCTCGTATCTCAATTTGCTCGCACATAAAATCAGTTTACTATATTGAAAATACTTAAAATGGCATGAATCCGTTCCAACCCTCAAAATAACACCACGTTTTTATGTTTCATGTTGTTAAATTGGAAAATACATTTCTAAATAACAAATCTTGTATAAAAACATAATAGAAAGAGTATGTAAAGATATAATAAGGTTTTATTCAGTGTATTTACCTTGGAGATGAGACGACTTGAGATAACGAAGACGCCAGCGGAGGAGGGAAAACTCGATTTTTTGCTACTCTCTCTATCACTCCTGTACACTACGTATCCCTTAACTTTAAATTTGTTACTTTTTCTTCTTTGCTTATCTTAATTTTCGTCACAGTCTTCGCTTTCTGGCTTCGTTTCGCCATCTAGCAGCGGCGTCTCGAGTTCGTACTTCAATTTTCTGCTTGCGTAACAAAGCAAAAAAAAATTCGACCGAGTGACCGCTCGTACCTCGGAACACTCTTACATTAATGCACTCGTAGGTCAAGGTACGACTGTACTATATTATTTAAAATCAAATCAACTGGTTTCGCGTTTCTGCCTTACCAATTATCTTCCAAAAGAAAAACTGATAAAAAAAAAAAAACACGATAAACAAACGCCACATTTTACTTTTATAATTAATAATTATATTTTATTGTTTATATTATCATTTCTAATTAAATATATATCATATTATTAATAAATTCAATTATTTCAACATAAAACTCCATTAAAACAATTCCCTATAAGTTTTTTGGTCTATTGTGCTATCCAAAAGATAATTCCACGATAAACCGGGGCACGAGATTCCAACTGCGATAAAGGGAGGGATTACACACACACACACACACACACACACACACACACACACACACACACACACACACACACACACACACACACACACACACACCTATCAGGCAATCAGGCATATAAAATGTTATGACTGGTGAGTGAATAACACTGTTTATCTCTTCATCATGGCACCTGATAGTGGGTGGGATATTAGGTAGCAAGTGAACATTTTGTCCCAAAATTGAGGTTAGAACTGTAAAAATGGACAAGCGTAACAGAGATTGAAAGGGCCTAACTGTGATGGCTAGACGACTGGGTCAGAAGTAGTTAATGGATCAGGACTGTTTTGAGAGCAAAAGGCTTCCTTGATGTTACTGAGATTAGGATTAGAATTAGGTGTTGACAGAGCCTTAATTAACTGCATTAATAATTACACTAGAAGAATGATTACTTCAGATTGTGTGTACTAGAGAGAAACATGAAGGCAATGCTCCGAGTTAATATTTATACCAATACAAATACCGCAATAGCATCTCTTTTGAGCATGTGTCACAAAAAAAGACAAATGAACTGAGGTTATTACCAAAGGCATGTTAGAAAGGCTGATGTATTCCGCTTCTCTCTTGATCTTAATTAGAAATCTGGCCTTAAAGGCTGGTTCATCAAAACAAGGAAAAGCCTTGCGGGCAGCCAGGGGCTCAAACTGAGTAGCAGCCAAAACTCTGACAAAAGAACAAGTAAAAAAAATGTAAATTAACAACATCTTCTACTACTAAAAACAATGTTGATATTAATAATAACTTTTAATAATCATCTAGAATACCTTCTTTTTCCACTCGTGTCAGTGTAAGAGCTGTTATAGAAGCCATCATAGTTGCTGGAGAGGTTTGCTGAATAGTTGATATTGAGTACATACTGTTGTCCCTTTTCAAGTTCCTCTGACAATGTGACTGCAATCTGCTGCCAGGGCTTGTACTCCAAGATCTCTACCTCTTTGCCTTGAAAAGTGGCCTTCTGTATCTCTAAATCAGAGCTGTGCAAAATAACCTTCTTGGTCTCTTGCTGGACCATCAGGGTGATGGCTACACTCCCAGTGAAAGTCATGGTGTTCAGGTCAGGATGGACCGAGATCTCGTAGTCGACTGGACGCACACTGTTTGGAAGCCTTAAGCTCGTCCATGGGAACAGTACCCCATTTTTGGAGATTGGATAGATAACTTCCCAGGGGGAGCTGGTTTTGTGGCAGCCCTCTTTGGAAAAAGTGCACTTGGGCAAAAAGTAAATGACCATGACCATTGAAGCAATGAAAACCAGGAACAAGACTCCTATCACCATGGTCTTTGCAGATGGCTTCGGACATGAACCGGATGGTTGCTGGCGGCCGTAGGAGGAGGCGGCACTGCGCTGGCTGGAACTACGGTTCATGAAGGACATCCCCAAGAGTCTAGCTGAAGACTCGTAGTCCTCCTCATCATCTTCGAACTCGTTCTCGCCAAGTCCGCGTACCAGCAGCCTGGAGCTGCGCGGCTCATATGGGACTTCATCCGAGTCGATGGGGTAAGAGGTCGATTCCTTCGCCAGATCTACCACATCAGGTTCCTCTTCAAACATGCTGTTTTCTATCATGTTCCGGGGAAGTGGAGCTCGATCTGAAAATAGAAAAATCAAACATGCCCATAGTACAGTGCTTTGTGAAAGTATTCACCCCCAGGGCGTTTTTTTATACTTTTCTGCATTACATCTCTACACTACAGCTTTACACTGCATGCCTACCACTTGAAGGTGCTAAATATGTTTTATTGTAGCAAATAAAATCTTAAGGGTGTATAAGTATACTGTTCCTCCCACTAGTATGCTTCTCAAGCTCCTTTAAAATAAATGGGTTGTATTGTTGTACAGCAATCATGTTATGCCACAAATTCCCATTCGGTTTCAGGTCTGGTCTTTGACCAAGTCATTTCAAGACATTTAAATGTTTCTTAAAAAAAAAAGACAAATCCAGTGTAGGTTTAGCAGCATGTTTAGGGTCATTGTACTACTGGATGGTGAACCTCTATCCAAGTCTTAAATCCCCCCCCCTCCCTTCTTTAATCCAGTTTTCCATTTCATTCAGCACAACGCTGCTACCACCATGCTTCACTGTGTACTCAGGGTGATGGGAATTGTTGGGTTGCATTACACATAGCATTTCCCATGATGGCCAAAAAGGTTATATGACCAATATGTAATTGGGTCAATACTGGACTACCGAAAAGCTTCAGGACAAACAATACTGTTATTAATACTTGCTTTGTTTTATGTCTGTATACTTTGGCGTTCGAGGCGAATTAGAAGCTGCTGCTTCTCATTTTCAGTACCTGAATGATGCCATCATGTGGCTGATGTTTGCTCACTGCACATGTGCAATGTGTGTCTGTGTGCTGACAATCAATCATGGAGGCAATGGTGAAACGTTCAAAAGAATACAATATGAGTGAACATAGAAGGCAACACTGGTAATATGATGAAATAATTACAAACAAAACACGCCATCTACTTCACGCAATGAGCTGTATTTACTACTCATCTCCCAGCTCCAACTGCATCTCTCCGGCCTCAGCCACACGAGAAGGAAACATTCATTATACAGTTCGTACAGTTAGTTAGTACTAGTAGTCTTTAGGGACACCACATCGGTTTTAAAATGTAAATCTAAATATGAATAACCCCACAGGAAACACTAGGCTCACGGTTTTAGACACCCAGGAGCAGCCCATTCACCATAGCGATGAGGTGGATGATGATCCCTGAAAACACGGCAGCGTGTCATAGGGCAGTCACTAAATTAATAGTGAAAGATTTAACAGTGAAGTCAAGCTGTTTCAGGTGTAGTTGGCATTGTATAAGTTAACCTATGTGCTAGAGATGCCAGAATTTTTACATTCTGTTGTGCTGCTCTGCACATGCTATTAAATTATGTTGTGCTGTAGTATGCTGAGGAAATCTCTCTCTCTCTCTCTCTCTCTCTCTCTCTCTCTCTCTCTCTCTCTCTCTCTCTCTCTGACACCTTATTTTGATGAACGTGCTTCATGTGTCTTTTTCTGTTTGCTTAGAGCAGGGGTCACCAACATGGACCACATGGTCGCCCGCAAGGACCCCATGAGTAGCCCGCGGTCCTTTTCTAAAAATAGCTGTTTCCTAGTGTTAAATCATTGATGATATTTATTATGAGAAATCATTAACATGATCAATGTCTTGACACAAATGAATATCATTCATTATTAATAATAACATATAATAAAATGTAAATTGAGCAAATTTGTTATTTCAGATCAAACTGAAAACTGTGTGTATTAAACTGGTAGCCCTTCACATTAATCGGTACCCAAGAAGTAGCTCTTAGTTTCAAAAAGGTTGGTGACCCCTGGCTTAGAGGCTTTTGCAAACTGCAGTACTAAAGTTCAGCAGTAATAAAACATAACTTGAAATGTTCCACATCATTATAGTTACAAGTTCACACACAGCCCAGTTTATAGAAACCGTATCTATTCCTCGTGTAGTAAAACCAAGAATTAAATACACAAGATCCAGAAATAATCTCATTGCAGTTAAAACTGAAAAATGCCAGATAAACAAACACCAAAAAGTTTTAAAGTTTGGTCTTTTAAACATTAGATCACTTGCACCCAAAGCACTGATTATAAATGAGATGATCACAGAAAATAATCTCGATGCACTCTGTCTCACTGAGACCAGGATTAAACCAGGTGATTATATGGGTCTAAACGAGTCGACACCGTCAGGATATGTTTATAAGCATGAGCCGCGTCAGACTGGTCGTGGGGGGGGTGTAGGAACCATTTATACTGCCTCTCTTAATGTTAGTCAGATATTAGGATTCAGCTTTAAATCATTTGAAGTGCTCGTTCTTAAAGTTGTATTTTCAGACAGACATAGAAAACTCCGTGTACAGACCCCCAGGGCCCTACGCGGATTTTCTTCAAGAGTTTGCTTGTTTTCTATCAGACCTCTTGATCAATTTTGATAAAGTGCTGCTTGTAGGAGATTTTAATATTCATGTAGATGATGTAAACGATGCTCTAGGATTATCATTTGTTGATTTATTAAACTCTTTTGGGGTTAAACAAAACGTCACCGGACCAACTCACCGTTTAAACCACACACTAGACTTAATAATATCCCACGGAGCAGACGTCACTAATATAGATATTTCACCTCAGAGTGATGACATCACAGACCATTACCTCATACTGTACACACTACCGGTAGAGCAGATTAGCCGTGTTGCACCACGTTATCGACTTGGTAGGACTATTGTTCCGACCACTAAGGACAGATTCATAAGAAACCTGCCTGATTTATCTCAATTTCACACTAAACCCATAACTGCTAATAATCTTGATGAAATAACTAACAACATAGACCTTATCCTCACTAGCACATTAGACACCGTTGCCCCCATCCGGTTAAAAAAGGTTAGAGAACAAGTACCCGCACCTTGGTATAATAGTCATACACATGCCCTCAAGAGAACAGCACGTAATCTGGAGAGAAAATGGAGGAAAACTAAATTGGAGGTATTTAGAATCGCGTATAAAGACAGTATGCTCAGCTACAGACAGGCGCTAAAAGCTGCTAGAGCTGAACACCTGAGCAAACTTATAGAAAATAACAAAAACAATCCCAGGTTCCTTTTCAGTACTGTAGCTAAACTAACTACAAATCAGGGCTCTGAAAATTGTGTTCCATCACAGTTTAATAGTGAGGACTTTATGATTTTCTTCACTGAAAAAATAGATAACATTAGAAAAACAATTGTGGCAGTTCAACCTCTGACAGCATCTCCTGAGACAGTGTTACCTTCAACTCCACAACTTCACTGTTTTACATGTATAGGACAGGAAGAGCTGTATAATGTTATTGCCAAAGCTAAATCGACAACATGTCAGTTAGATCCAATTCCTACTAAATTACTGAAGGAAGTGTTATATACAACTGGTGAACCTCTTCTGAATATTATTAACTCTTCACTATCGTTAGGACATGTCCCTAAATCCCTCAAGTTAGCAGTTATTAAGCCCCTCATTAAAAAACCTAATCTGGATCCAAACACGTTATCAAATTACAGACCAATTTCAAATCTCCCATTTATGTCCAAGATTTTAGAAAAGATTGTCGCTGCCCAGTTATGTTCCTACCTGCAAGAGAACAATATCTTTGAAGAATTTCAGTCAGGTTTTAGGCCCCATCATAGCACAGAAACTGCTCTAGTTAAAATAACTAATGACCTGTTTTTAGCTTCAGACCAAGGCTTCATCTCGCTGTTGGTTTTACTAGATCTTAGTGCTGCATTCGACACTATAGACCATGATCTCCTCCTAGATCGCTTACAAAATTACATCGGCATTCAGGGACAGGCATTAAGCTGGTTTAAATCCTACCTGTCCGATCGTTACCATTTCGTAGATTTAAATGGAGAGCTATCCAGGCTAATGCAAGTAAATTATGGCGTACGGCAAGGTTCAGTTCTAGGACCCCTGCTCTTCACAATATACATGCTTCCGTTAGGAAATATTATTAGAAGGCATGGAATTAGCTTCCATTGTTATGCTGATGATACTCAGCTATATATCTCATCTAAACCAGGCGATACAGCTCAATTAACCCGGATAACTGAGTGTGTTAAGGAAATAAGAGATTGGATGACCCATAACTTTCTACTTTTAAATTCTGATAAGACTGAGATTTTGCTCATCGGCCCAAAAACTAGTATACAGTCGCTCCAGCATCTCAACCTGCATTTAGACGGATGTTCTGTAACCACTAGTTCAACGGTAAAAGACCTGGGTGTTATTTTAGACAGCGACTTGTCTTTTAAAAATCATATCAACCAAGTTACAAAAACAGCCTTCTTTCACCTTAGAAATATTTCTAAGTTAAGAAATATGTTGTCCATATCCGATGCAGAGAAGCTCATCCATGCGTTCATGACCTCCAGAATAGACTACTGTAATGCGTTACTAGGTGGATGTCCTGCATCATTAATAAACAAGCTTCAGTTAGTCCAGAATGCAGCAGCCAGAGTTCTTACAAGGGCAAGAAAATATGATCACATAACCGCGATCTTATCGTTCCTACATTGGCTTCCTGTTAAGTTTCGAATAGACTACAAACTATTACTTCTCACTTATAAAGCACTAAATGGTTTGGCTCCTATGTATCTATCCAGTCTTTTAACACGCTACAATCCGCCACGCTCCCTAAGATCACAAAACTCTGGGCTTCTAGTAGTTCGTAGAATAGCAAAGTCCACTAAAGGTGGTAGAGCATTTTCACATTTAGCTCCTAAACTCTGGAATAGTCTTCCTGACGGTGTTCGGGGCTCAGACACACTCACCCAGTTTAAGTGTAGATTAAAAACATATCTTTTTAGCAAAGCCTACACATAACATACGTCTCACATCATAACCTTGTGCTTCAGAACATCTGATCACATCACATTATCAACTTGTGCTGTTAATATCATGAACAGCAGCTACGCTAATTCCTCTCCACTGCTTCTCTTTCTCTCCCCATCCCGAGACACCCTGAGGTTTGGCCAGCTTCAGTCACCTCCCACCTCATGATGATTACGGACCTTTGAAGAAGTTGATGCCGAACTCGCAAACATCCCGAACCATCTAGAGACGTACCAGTGCCATTTGGATCCCGCTACATGTGTGGAGTTTTGACATTGGACCTCCTGGAGTGTTTAAAGGCTCTGGCATGGAGAAGCTGATGCTGGATCTGTGATGATCACAAATGCTGAGCTCATAAAACTAGGAGCTACTATCCATATAGACTGTATAAGACTGTAGAAAGAACATCACTTATAAACTTATACTCCAGTAATCATGTTAGTTCTCACTCTCCAGTGTTCTGTATTGTTGAAAGATTTATGATCAAACTCTTGATGTCACCCAGATGAGGATGGGTTCCCCTTTTGAGTCTGGTTCCTCTCAAGGTTTCTTCCTCATAACATCTAAGGGAGTTTTTCCTTGCCACAGTCGCCACGGCTGCTCATCAGGGACAAATTCACACCATTCACCATCACTGTTGATTTGTGTAAAGCTGCTTTGAGACAATGTCTGTTGTGAAAAGCGCTATACAAATAAACTTGACTTGACATTGTCTTTTTGTATCAAATTACAGAGTAATTGTAAACAAAGTAAACAAAACCCATTCCACGTCTAAAAGTATTCTTTTCATATTGTTATGGATTTAATGGTGGCCTGATTTTTTTGAATAACCCCACTCTGACCTATATCTCCCCACAACATGATCTCTGACCACGCTGGAGTGCTTGTGTAGTGGTGTTGCAGACTCAGGGGCTGGTTAGAGCAGGTAAATTTACCTTGACATCATTTGACAAATCATGACATTTTCATAGCACATTGCCAGACCTCAATTAAATAACTAAATGATTGTAACAAATTGTATTAAACGGTTTCATGGCAAAGGATGTGACTACATATACATTTAAAACTGGAGCAATGTATTAGACCCAGTGCATAAAATCCAAATAAAAACCTATTTTAGTTTCAGGTTGTAATGCAGCAAAACTGAACAAAAAACCCCACCACTGTATGTGTAAAAACAATGCTTGTTATACTCAGTATTAGGTTATTTCCTGTTGACATTGTATTACCATAGCTAAGCAGGAGTACTAGAGAAGCCTGTGCTTTCACATTCAAGTGCAATTCGAGCAGCACATTAACCACATCAATAAACAGTCAGATGTGGGGAAACAATTTCTGTAAACAGGCACATGCCTTTATGTGCTTATATATTTATAAGTCAATCTTTTTTTTAACTCTGCCATAACATAAATTCGGTGCAAACTTATCTAGTAGACCGAATGCAAAGTTTGAACATTGTAGATTTACCAACACCCTTACAACGTGACCTTCTTTCATTTTCTTCTTTGAGGAAGTTGAGAAAAACATCTTGTGTTGCACAGAAACAGCAGACTGTACAGAAAAACTTTCAGTTCTTCTATTTACCCAGTACCAATTAAATCACAAAGATCGGTTTATTATTCTAAACACAGTACCATTACACAGCCTACAGATGGTCCGAAACATTCATCTCTCTTTCCTCTGCTTATCAGACCTATAAAAACCAAATAAACCATAACTAATTCAAACAGCACAATGAGATCAGCTTCTCTCAAAGCAGCCACAGGTGTGACTGTGCGCCATGTTTTATACTTTACAAACATATCCATCTGAACCATAAACTTGCACTGTATTATAGAAAATATCACCTGAAATATGATATTTATAATGTTTTACAGTTCTGTGCAAAGTCAATATTTAGTTTGAGAAGGTGATTACAGTTTGCTTGACGCGCTATATTGACTTTACACAAGTCAGGAAATTGTAAGAACGTTATTCATTAGACACCTCAGACTCTTGAGCACGTCAGTAAGTAGCAAACTATTATTTTTTACCTTTCTAGTAAAAAGAACCGCTAAACTTGGACTGTTGTACTGCTGCAGATAATCTCTAAATCTGGGGTATATTTTACAGACAAAAAAAAAGGGTTGCACTATGTTTTGCACATAAACAAACAAACAAACAACTTAACGATTACATGTTTCATAAGAGAGAGACCAAAAGAGATAGCTTTCATGTTTTACTGGGGCATAAGTAACATTTTAAAGTAAATTTTACTGTTTACTGTCATATGCATCATTGTATATACACTTTTTTTTTTCCCCACATATATTTTTATATATTTTATATTTTACATAGTTTATACTTATTTATCTACCCTCTTTTTCCTTGGTTTATTTTTCTCCTTATTCTATTCGCTCATGCCGGACCGTCGTAAAAAGCATTTCACTGCATGTCGTACTCTGTATGTATGTGCATGTGACAAATAAAATTTGATTTGACATGTTGTGGGTGAACTATAGTCCAGGTTCCTAATCCTTGACCTTGAGCCTGTCAGGTAACACCAGTTATAGATTTTCCTAAGTAGAGTATGTAAATTTCACTTCAACATTACATGCATGCATCATCACACAAGCTATTTTGTTGAGAGTGACAATAACATGGCTTTTGGTCTAACTGGGGTCATGGTACAGCAAATCCAGATGCCTAAAACAAGTGGGGAAAGCTTATCCCTTAACCATAACCCAGATCATCTAAATCATATACTACTAAAAGTTCTACTTTGTACATACTACAAAAAAAACAAACAAAAAAAAAAAAATTCCAAGGTGGTCAAAGTAGAAGAAATTTTTTTGCCAGTTGGTATTTTACCTCTCAATAAATATCTAAAAAACTCTAATTGCTGTTGTGTTATTTGTTAAAGTGTTATAATGTTATTATAAGTTTTTATGAATAGGACTCTTTTTCAGATTTGAATCCAGAAGCTGATCCAGAAATACAAACCCTTTTCGGGTCCTCAAGTGCCTTTACACTTACTGTGGTATTCTACAGCATTCAACAGACGCCCTTATCCACAGTGACTTCAACGATCTCATTTATACAACTGAGCTCTTGAGGGAGAAGAACCACATTCAGGGGCCCAGAAGGGGCCCTGGGATTTAAACTTATGACCTTGAGAAACCTTGAAAGGCCCAATGTTTTAACCACTGAGCAACCATCTTCTATTGTTCCAGAAGTTCTACTCTCAAGGGTTTTATTATTATCCACAGTGACTTCCAATTATCTTATATATTTATACTTTTGAGGGGGAAGGGCCTTATTTAGGGGCCCAGCAGTGACCCTGGAATTTAATTTCATGACCTAAAAACCTTGAAAAGTCTAATGTTTTAACCACTTTCCTACCATCTTCTCTTGATCTAGCTGTAATTCTCTAAAGTGTCTTATCATCCAGTGTGACTTGCAATGATCTCATTTATACAACCAAGCTTTTGAGGGGTAAGAGCCCTTGCGCAGTGGCTCAAGAGCGGCTCTGGGATTTATAATCATGATATTCATAAACCTTGATAGGTTCAATGCTTTAACTTCATCCCTACCATCCTCCTACCACCTTCCCTTGTCTCTTCAGTGGTACTCACAAGGGTCTCATCATCTTGATAGCTGAAAATCCAGTGCACACTGACCAGAAAAATAACTAATTCGGGTCAATTTAAGTACTTTAAAGGAGTTTTGGTAGTATATTCTTGAACACTAGGAAATATTTGTTGTTTTTTCACTCAGAAATCCTACCAGAGTTTATCTAGGGTTTATGTCTGTTTATCTCTGATGACACTGAGTGACAAGAAGGCAGTGGGGAGGAAGAGTATGGCTGCTGAGAGGCTCATGTTCTCGTCATGACGTTAAATCGTTCACACAAGTTCCGGATTAAACCTTTTTATGTCTCCATTAATAAGCTAATCGGTGTGAAAGTCGATTCTGAATCATCTGCCTGTTGTTCCTATCACTTTTTTTCGGACAACATAAGGCGACGCTATATGCGTGTGTGTGCGCGTTAGCTTCCCTGACTAGCTTAGCCTAAACGTCAAACACAATGTAGGAGAGGGTAAACTTACGGTCTTGCACTACAAAAACAGGTCGAGTTAACAATAAAAACAGTACGCATGATTTGCAAACTTTTCCAAATTTGTTTTAAAAGTGTTTGGAGGCGAAATATACAACACATTTCTTTCCTGCTCTTGTCATAACAGAGATCTTGGGTGATAAGTCTTGGCATGTTGGCTTACCGTTTTCAAACAGATCCATATTTAGAAGTCGGTTCACGTCCCAGTGGTGGCAACGTTAATCCAGAGAAAAGTCAATGCTGATTAAATAAATCTTGTTTTTTGTTTTTTTTTAAGAGCCACACACTCAGTTATAGAAGATCATTCGGACAAATAATGAGGTGCTGGAGAAAACAGGCTTAGCTTGTCTAGCAGGCTAGCTCACTTTCATCATCCTGAGCTGCTACAAACCCCCCCCCCGTCCTGTCCTGGATCACTTCTTCAGATGGGAAAAGAAAAGGATAATCGCTCTTTTATGGATATCAGTAGAAAGACAGCACATAAGTTTAAGTTGTCTGGTTCCTGATCCTTGTTCTAGAAGCACATGTTCCTCCCTAAGTGTTAAATCCACTGGTTTACTCGTAGCTCTGCTCCAGGTGGCCTGCATAAGTACTACACTGTAATTATTCTCTGAGCTTCTAACACTGGTCCAGGATTAACCCCCTGCACTTCAGGGCACTTCCTGGTGTTTTTTCTCAGCTTTAAACCATCACTCTGAACTGATCAGGTGTCCAGGGGGAAAAGGAAAAAACCCTACAATATGCAGCACAGGACAGGAATTAGCCCTGGACCAGGTTTGTGCAGAGACCATTTTATCTGAGATGTAATCTAACCACCCCAATGAAGAAACCAAAAGAAGCCAAGTCCTAATATCACATAAATGCAAAACTGTATCATCAATCATACCTGTGGATCCATATTCCAACTGGGTTATGAAGCAAACAGACTCCATAGCCACGAGCGAAACACTGAACACTCTTGAGAAAGCACACGGTCACTTTTCACTAATCAGAGCTGTCACATGCTGTCCATTTCTTCTCTGTTGTTCATTGTGGCTCTTACAATTCTATCATATGATTCGTAGACTCACGTCTTGCCTGTTTATCTACTGCGTGATCATGAGCATTGAGTTTTCTGTATGCATCATCCCTCTTCACTGACAGTTTCAACCATCTTCTGTGCAGAGGAGCATAAAGGAAAACTCCATCTGAGGACTTATATTTTTTTCACCTAGTTTATATCTATATATGTTTATCTTAAAATGTGTCTAGGGATTCTAAGGGTGACATGCTTAGGGATTCTGGTGCACTTTTGTTGTTGAGAAGTTAGCTGTCGTTCTGGTGGGACAGTTTGGAAAATGTTGGCAAAAATGGTGTTTAACTGGAGAAGTTTTCTCGCCATTTTCCAGTGATATTCAGTCATACTAATAGGAAGTCCAATGGAGTCATTAGAGGAGCTAAAAAAAAATACTGAACTCAATGTTCAAGAAAGCAATGCAATCCAAAATGAATCTTGGACACCACTGAAGAACGCAAGCTAATTATAGGTCATTTAGGGTGGATTTTCTAAGAACATACAAAAGGGGTTTAAAAGGAAGTGCAACCACCAACACTGAAAAAGAAACTTCTCTTGCAGCCATTTTTCTATCAATTTCGGAGAAAATGTTTAGTTTCGCATTCATGCTTGTGAAACAATCACAAATATTAGACATTTATGTATAATTTTAATAAAGAGACCGCAATAGGTTGTGAATTAGAAAACAAAATCAGGTCACTCAGGAAGTCAAAATGATGACCCACTTACACACAGTGTGACAAAAGTTTGGAAACAGCTAGTTTTTAAATGGTTTTGAAAGACACATACATGTTCCTTGCATTTATATGCAACAAACTAAGTAAACTCACAGTATGAATATTTACTTTGACCATACAAATATATAAATGTACATATATTCAACTTTCTTTTCATTGAACAATCCTAATTTAGCATGAGTAACTGCTTTACACAGTTATTTTCTCCAAACATTCAGCTGAAATACTTCGCTATGTCTCTTGTAAAACTTGCTGGAGGTGTTCAATCCTAGATATTTCTTACTGACCTTGAAATCCCAATTCCTCTCATAGCAGTTTAATAGGATTTAGGTCCAGTAACTGAGCAGGCCATTCCATAATAGATCACGCTCTAACCTTCCCTGCTCTAACACAACCCTAAACCATTAAGCTTCCAGCTCCATGTTTGACTATAGGGGTGAGGCAGTCTGTTAACATCTTCTTCCCAGTTCTCCATCTTACACAAGTTCTTATGTTAAATGTCAAATTTGGATTCATATGTCCATATAACTTAATTCCATTATTAACTGTACAATCCTTGTGTGTTTTTGTATTTTACACAGTTTGGTGCACAGAAACAACAGCAACATCCATGTGTCTCAAAAACAATAAAATACTAGATGTTTCCATCTTTTGACAGGTACGGTGAGCTTTATTATTTTTTTTTTTGAAAAAAACAGAAACCAGCGAATTATAGTAACTATATTTAAACAATATTTAAATTATTAATTATAGAAAAACTAAAGGAAATGGAACACCAATTACTATACAGGCAACACATCTATTTCCCATATGTCCATTTAACCTGAAATAAAAAAAATAAAAAACATGCTTAATGTAGGTCAAACTTTCTCATCGAAACTGGTGCATTCTGATTGGAAATGTGCTTATTGGCTTATAAAAAATGAAGAATGGAAATGTCTTAATTCTTATGTAAGTTTTCCTAAAGCAGAAACAGGTGAAATATCTAATTGATTCTCTTCTGAAGCCACATCCTCAGAGTTTCTAAATTCCTCTCCAACCACAAAATGTTTTTCTCCACGTTCTCCACGGCCACTTGAGTGACGCGGAGCTGAGACGACTGTTCTCGAATGGAATCGAAGAAATCCTTGATCTGGAAAAAAATCAAAGTCGTATCAATGCCAATGTGCAAAAGGTTCCACAGAACAGTGATTAAGATGCTGAGAAATTTTCAAATAAACAAGATACTCACATCAGCAAGCTCGTCTTTTGATGAAAACTGCCCAGTTGTACCTATGATGATATTTCTGATGGAGAATGATCCAAGCTGAAATCTGAAAAACAAAGAACGGAAATAGACGTTGCTTCGCTGTTCTTTATTCGGAAAAAAAATGTGAAGAACAGTTTCCGATTTTCAGTGATGATGCCGTGGAAAGGAAGTGGAATGTGTGTAGGTGTTTCGTGATGCCAATGTTTATCTTCAGAACTTCAAAACAGAAAAATAAAGAAAAGCTGGAGTGTAAATGACTTCGGGCAGGTCCTGTTTTTACTCTAATACCTATACACAGTGCCTGTCTTAGGTTTGGAAACAGCTAGTCTTTTATCATTTTTAAGAGACACTTGTATATTGCTTTTATTTCTAAGAAACAAACTAGGTAATTAAACTGTACTCATTTTCATCAATCAGTCAACTTAGGTAACAACAATTGCATGTAGCTATGCCAGGTTTCACTTTACAATTTTCTGTTTATATTTAGAGATCTTGTGTGTTATATACATGTTTAAATGGTGAGAGGAATACTAAACATACTGCTCTAATTGGAGACTAATTGGAACCCACTTCCAGACAATGACTCAGAAGGGCTGTTTAGAGAGCACAGTCAGCTGGAGTGTAATCTAGAATGGAGTTGACTGTCCGGTCCCTGGACCTAAATCCCATTACACTGCTCAGGGATGAACTGGATCACAAGGTCAGAAAGAAATATCCAACTGACAAAGAAGGGCTTTGGCAAGTTTTACAAGAGGCATTGCATAGTATTTCAGCTGAATGTGTGGAAAAACTGCCTGTCTGGATGCCCAGAGTGTGTAAAGATTTTATTTTTGCTAAGGGAGAATTTTAAGTTATTTGTGTTAATATCTGTACATTTATGTTTGTTAAGTCAAAGGAAATGTAACTGTTGCCTATTGTTGCATATAAAAAACAAAACAAATTACACACACACACACACACACACACACACACACACACAGAGACACAGACACACACACAGACACAGACACTCCGCTTCTTACTGATAAGATGCCATTTGAATATTTTAATAATAATTACCTTTCTACCAGTTTATACCAGTTGCTCTTCACAAAGTCCCAGGCTAGGAAATGACCTTCTGGATTTCTGGCTACAGTGTATATCAGTGTAGATAAATCCTGGGCTTTCACCACTGAGCCTTCCATTCCAAGCTCTAGCAGCCTGAATTAAGCAAAATTATGTATCATTAAATAAAGCATAATGTTCAGCAGTCTAGCTGCATCACGCCAAAACATTTTAAAGTTCAAATCCTATTAAATTAAATACAATAAAGTGAAATCATGTATATAATAATAATATACCTTAGCAGCTTAGCTGGATCCTTGTTGCTGCTCAGTGCTGAGAGGATTTTGCTTTTCTCTGCCGCACTTATAGAAAGCGCATACTTTTCCAGCAGGTACTGCCAACCGATATCATTCTGGGCTCCGACTGTGTAGATCGTCTCAGCCACATCAGTGGGTAAGCTACAGATAAAAATTCACACAGTGTAAACTATTCACAATCAACTCAGAAGCAGACAGTGCTGTTAGTACTGTTAGTCATGTTTGTCATCTGGCAGAAAAGCATGTTAACAGTATATCAAATGACCTGTTGGTTCCATTAGAGCTCATCCAGCTTTGAAATAAATGTTTGGCCTTTTCCACACAAGGAGAATAACCAAGATCACACGCTAGGGCTAGAAGTTCTGAGCGTAGCTTCCTATCAGAGACTGTGCCCTCGGTGCTCCAGGTCTGCTTGTCGATCACGTTTCTAAAATACTGGAGGATGTAGGTCTGTGGGAAAATAGCAATCATGCACAAAGAGTCAGTATCTACCCACATAAATATTGTTTCAATCTAATCTGTAAAATGTAGAAGCCTTACATCTCACATGAAAACTATTGAATAGCCAGAAATCCTCCTAAAAATTCTCTTTAAATGAGATGCAAAGCACAGAGTAGCAAATTAGATTGACACAATAATGTCCTGGAAATGTCCTGGAAATCTCTTGTTGATGGCCGTCTGGCACATTACATTAATTTAGTTAAATCAAGGCAGAACCACTGATAACAAACTGATAATGTGGTCTAGTAATACAGATGCAGCAGGGTGTTGCCAAACTATTAGATTAACAATCATCAATCTGACAGTTGATGGTAAAATACCTTGAGGTTTTGAGTGACATCAGCTACATTTCTCTTCTCTATCATCTTGTAAAACGATTCTAAATAGCCGATGCCTTGGAGAAGGGGAACGTTGTGTGTCTCAGACTTTAAGTAGGTAAGCAGATCGAAAGCCTGGTCCAGTGTCAAGCGCCCTGCGCTGGAGAGGTAATAATAATACATGTAAATAGTAAACAAATCAAACAAATAGTTGTGTTTTTTAATGCAGAAAGAGACGTTCAAACTTTTTTGGTAGTTCAAGTAAAATAGTATAATCAGCAAATAGTTAATAGCGATAAATGGGAGTGGATTCTAAAAATCAGCATTGTGATAATGAAGTATTTGTATTTATATAAAACAAGAAATTAGTGAGAAATCAAACAATTAATCAGAATTACTTCAATAATCCCAGATAAGATTAAATAATTCTTAATATATAATAATATAATATATATATATATAATATATAAAACATATTAATCTTGTCCGCATGCATGTTGTTCAATAACGTTAATTTCTATAAAGTTTATAGTCCCACACAACTAATATTTTACAGAAGTGAGACCATAGTGAGCACTAGACCATAGTGAGCTGATCCAGTTTTAGACTTGTTCCTTTTTACTCAAGTGTGACACCTTGTGTTCAAACCAGGAAATTCCATTTCTTACGAGACGAGCTGAAAGGCATTGTGAATGAGGTTGGCTCTGTCCTTAAAGCTCATGGCACTGTGGTTCACTTGCATCAGTTGAATTAGTGCACTCCAGCCCTCCATGTCATAGTGAATAATGTAGTAACCGTTCATGTCTGTGTTAAACTTCACCCAGTCCACTTCCTGATCCAGCATCAACATGTCTGGAAAGTAAACAAACAATTTCATAAAACAGCCTCATTGTTCGATTTACAGTTAAATGAATGATCTCTCATGTAGTTCTGACCTGATTTTGTCTGTAATATATGTTTCATTTCTTCGCTGGAGTGGCTTGTTTTGTAGGTCAAAGGAATGTGCCAAAGATAGCTGTTGATATGGAAGAATATCAATTTATTACAATTGAACATAAGCACTTTAAGCAAACATGAAGGCTTTTGAGAATTACCCAGCTTGCATTGAGTGCCACAGTGGGTCACTGGGATGAACTGTCTTTAGGAACCTCTCCTGCTCGATGTAAAGCTTGGTTCCCTGTCGCTTCACAGTCACCAAAGGGATTCCCTTCTGTAGAGTCCATGTGTACATCATCTTCTTCAGGTCTATGTGCTCTCCTGCAAACAGATACTACAAAACAAGCAGTGGGTTACAAACACCTACATTTGTAATACGAAGCTGAAAAACAGAAATGTGAAAGAATCATACAGCATTTTTGGTAGCCTGTTTGTCACTATAGCAGTATTCTCCCAATGTAAAATCTTCTTCAGAGCACGTCTGTAGAGCAGAGAATCGTGAATAATTAATTTTAAAATCATTCATGCAAAATTTCATAAATTCTTAAAATATTTCGAAAAAGCTTTTACGTTGACCAGGCTGTCCCACAGGTCCTCGTTTTTGGCGTTCCTGTATTTGAACTTTCTCAGGTACCTGACTATGCCACTCTGAAACACATCATCTGTCAGGAAATGCCTCAGCATGTGTAGAATGCATGCCCCCTAAACATTTAGCACAAACAATACAAATGGGTTAAAAGGAAAATATCGACTGACCTGTTTCCACCTTGTCGCTTTACATCTTGTAACTGGATTGTATAATGATAGGCTTATACATACATACATACACACATTTAGAATACAGTCAAATGCTATCTGGATATCAAGATCAAATGATATATCAGTTGGTAACACCTGTTTCTGTTTGGTTTAAACAAAGGATTATTAAAACACCATAAAATGTGACTGTAAGCTCCATTAAGCCGTATGTCATAATCAGATTAAACTCCGTTTTAAATGTTGGTTGGGGAATTCACACTTTGGGAAAAGAATCCAGGGAGAGTCACCTTGTCATAGGACACTGTATCAAACATTTCTTTTATCTGAGTGGGATTCTCCGCAGAGGACGAGATTGCTCTGGAGGAGTCGAGTGAATCTCGACCAACCGCTAAAAAGCAGGTGTCCAACAAATAATCCTCCTGAAATTCAAATAAAAAAAAAACAGTGTTGGTAAAACGTTAATTTGTGGCATGAGATTATGACAAAAAAGGTCTGAGGAATAAAAACATACCGCTTTCAGTTGCGGATACGTCGCTTCAACGGAAACAAACTCCATATACTGTGCAAAGCCTTCATTAAGCCATATGTCATTCCACCACTCCATAGTTACCAGGTTTCCAAACCACTATAGAACAATATAAGAGATTTCATTGACTAATGATTATTCAATCTACTACATCGCTAATTGTATTGTTAGTAGACTTTTTCAGCAGGTATTTACTAAAGAAGGAGGTAAAAAATCTATTTTATAACAAAAATTTACAGTCGTTCAGTTATTTCCAGTATCAATAAGATGTCTTTGGCAGAGTTGCAAGATCAGTCTAAATAGTCTGGTATAGAGAAGATTCTGGACCAGAATATAAATTTTGAAAAATAAATTACAATACAGAGATGGTAATGTGGCAAATGGCTATCAAAGTTTTTTTTCATCGCATTGCCATTATAAAATACAAATAAACAGCAGTGCATTTCAATTTTATTCTTATTTTGTAATTGTTCCACATCGAAATGTTTTCAGTCTAATCACAGCCTCATAACATAACACAAAATAACAACACAGTCTGTGTTTCACGTTTCTCCTTGGTGTGATTGCTTTTCTGGTATGAAATCTTCTTCACAGTTTACAGCCAAACCATTTCTTTTAAAAGCTACCTGGAAAACTATTTAAAGTATTATACTGTATATTATTAATACTCATAAAGCTCTATTACCCAAAATTCTTAACAGAACATACACTAAAAGAGCTTAAAGCTGATCCATAATCAAAAAAAAATCCACAAGTATTCTCTGGTATACATTTATACACGTTTCTTCTGCAGGATATTACACAACCTGGCAACATTGTTCCTGGTCTAATTTTCCGCGGCCACTAGACCTGTTTTTATCAAGTGTGCCACATGTGCTGTGCTAACCTGATGGGCCAACTCATGTCCTATCACCAAAGTAACCCAGAGTTTGTCTGATGTAGAGGAGAGCTCTGGGTCATACAGGAGAGCTGTTTCTCTGTAGGTGGTCAGACCCCAGTTTTCCATCGCTCCAGACTGGAAATCTGGAATCGCTATCAAATCTGAAAAAGCGTTAAAGTAATGAATTAAAATAAACCCAGCATTTTAATTAGAATACATCAGAACACACATCGAGTTTATAATATTTACCTAGCTTGGGGAGTGGATAGTAGATATTGAAGTATGTCTCATAAAACTCCAAAAGCTTAATAGCAGCCTCAAGGGCATAGTGGGTTTGGTGCCACTTGTTTGGTGCAGCGTAAACAGAAACCTAACAAAGAACAACATACAGCATGAATGCACACATTTAACATGACCACTGTACCTGATAAAAGCACAAAAAAATGACAATCTAGCTATCATACATCAATCCCCGTCGCAGTTCGCCCTCTGACGGACTTGAAGTCACAGACGATGAAGGCCACCAGATAAGTGCTCATCCGTACACTCGTTTCAAACCGATCCTCTAACAGACCCCCATCTAATTTCATTGTCTGCTCCTGTGTGAAAAAGAAAAGACCTTTTAGCCATTCTTTTTGTAGGTAAGCATATAAAGCAAATTTGATTTAATTTAGCAATTTGATGACCCTAATGGTCTGAGAAAAGTTTAGCTGTGTTAGCCAATCAGGACTTACGCTACAAGTGCAGTTTCCACTAAGCTATCTATATATGCACAAGCCTTAGTTATTGTTTTATGCAGTGCTTCAAATGAATAAAAGCACGAAAATTTGCATGCTCGGCTCCATCGAATTCTGGTGTTCAGTGAGGTCTAATGCGGTGATCCAAAATCTACCACAGAGATATTGAGATATTGTGATCGTTAAAACCATATCATGTGATTCGCACCATTATTATCACATCTTACTATGGGCATGTTGGATAGTGCAATGTGAGAGGCTCCCCTTCTGATACGGACAGAGTAGTTGGCTTTGAATACAGGCTCATCAAAACATGGAAAAGCCATCCGTGCACAGGTCGGCTCAAAGTGAGTGGACGCCAACACCCTACATATATTCAAGCATAAAGGACAGCAACCATGAATGGATCATTAATCTTCAACCAGATGTTCAACAATGAATTTTTCACACAAGCTGAGATAAAATTATCACACAAACCTCGTTTCTCCGTCTTCACTTTTGTAGGTACTTCTGTAAAAGCCTGAAAAACCATCGACCAATACTGCACCGAATTCCAGATAAAGAAAGTACTTTTCTCCTGAAGACAGGATCTTTGGAGAGAAGATGGCGATCTGCTCGTGGGAAGGATACTCCAGAACAGGAAGCACTTTATCAGACACGTGAGCCTCACTCTCATCTAGGACAGTAGCTGTAACGATGTCGAGGTTCTTGCTGTGCAGGACCACCCAGTTTGTGTTGTTCTTCACGTCAATTTCTATCTTAACCGAACCGTTGAAACTCTCAGTGGTGAGGTTGGGATGGATGAGCAGATGATAATGAATGGGAATGATGTAATTCGGGAGACGCAACTTGCTCCAGGGAAAAGGGAGGCCATTGGTCGCTACGTGGATGTTTTCAGCTGCAGTGTTGACGTTTTCAGAGGACAGGCATGTGCCAAGGAAAGCCATTAAGATAAAGACCGGAAGTAACAAATCCATATTGGAGGTTTGGATGAAATGTATATACTGGAGGGAAGTAGTTTTAGTACTTGATTGCTCGGCTCACATTCTTAGCTTGATGCCTCAGTAAGAATAGCATTCACTTTTACCTGTTGGAAGAAAAAATAGGACAAAATGACAGTCGAATTTAAATTTCAATCATTAAACAGAGATTTTCTAACAAGGTTCTGCTTTGAACACAATGTCCCTATTTTTTCAAGAAGCTATCTCACAGAATTTGTTTTAATAACTGGAGGCTTAGCAAGCAATCTTTAAAAGCTGACTATCTGAACTCATTATCATTCCATTTTGAAAGCTCAAAAGCTTTAAATCCTTTAGTACACTAATATAAGTAGCTTTTCTTACAATCTAAATTCGAATTTGTGTCACCTAGTTTGTATATTGTTATATATTATTGTATACTGGTGAATCTCTGCTGTTAGTTAGTGCTAGTGTTCGTAGTGTTAGTAGGGGCGCGGCGCGACTTTGGGAAGAAAAGCGCAGCCGTTGAGAGAGTGCCGGTGGGAAGACACGTATCGGGATACGCATGTGCGATAACAACGACCGCCGTAAACCAACATATACCAACAATAACGGACGGTGAGAGTGTGGAAGTTTAAATAGGAGCTGGTGATGATGATAAACGAGCACCATATGTGCGCGATTGAAGCCGGGAGCTTCAGAGAAAGCGGCCGAGAAAGCACCTGACACGCTGAAGGGGGCCGAAGGGGGCGTGGCAGGTGGATTCCGGACAGATAAACATGTACTGTATGTATTTTTATAGCATGCCTTCATCAAACAAATCGCGGCAACGCTGTTGTGTAAAAAAAACCTTCAAAAACACGTGCATGCACGTGCATTTATTAACGCACATCATGTACATAAAGAAATTTCAAGCATGTTAATATACTGCCGCCATTTTGATTTTCGTTTATCTCGATCATCGGTTACCTCGATGCTTTTTGGCGACCCCCTAGGACATCGACATAACCGGGTTCCACTGTATTTCGTTTTTGCTATACACTTAAGACATTCAGGTTTTAAACCAACAGATAAATATTTAATAAGAGCTTAAAACCTGGCACATTCGGTGGCAGACCACCCAGTTTACTAGCACATAATTATTAAACTAAATAGCACAACATAAATACAATACAATAAATGAACAGTTATATTGTTCTTTAGTGATGCATTTCGAGGCTTGTAAAACAGCTTCTTTCATGTTGTCTGTTTTGGGGGATTTTCCACATTTGGCCTCCTCTTCAGGAAGTAAAAATCATGCTCAGTAGGATTAAGGTTCATGAGGGGAAATAATTTTTCAATGTTTCTTACTTAAATTTACCGTTTTTATTATCTGGGTGTTTGGAGACTGTTTTGAATCTTAGGATACAACAAGTATCCTGTATATGTATATACATATGTATGAACAAATCATTGCTTATACTTTAGTTTGGCAAAACACTGCAGGAACACTGGCTAACCTTAGAACATGGCAAATGTGTTACCTTAAGTTTGTAGTTTTTTTGGTAGTTTGTCCTTGTTCTTTTTCTATCTGTAGTGCTTTCTAGTCTTGATGTTGAAAATGTTGATTACGGGGGTTTACCTGACAGGCCGTGAAAGTGTATTATACAGTAGACAGTCCGTTTAACCGGAATGTGTTTTGACGCTAGTTACACAAGATTCCAGGTGATAAACAGCACACAAACAATTACAAAATTGTTACATTTTACTAGTACATGCTGGTTACAAAAGCAACTTTTTTAAAGTAAAGGCATAGGTATATAGTATGGACCAGTATGGTGCAGACCAGCTGCTACATTCTGAACCCTCTGACAGGGATGGCATGCTGGAAAGAATGTCCTGAACAAGAAGGACACATATTTTGTGTGCACAACAGCAGGCCATATAAACTGCAGTGGGCTTTAGTAGGATATAGTGGCACTGTAATGTGACACTGTGACTCACATGAGACACAGAGAGATGCAATAAAGGACACTTTACTGGAATAACAGGAAGCAGGCTGCAATGCTCATTAACATTATAGAAATTATGTAGAAAACACACATGCACATATACCGCACAGAGACATGGTTAAGGCATTGCACAGACAAGGCGATGCGTTTACCTGAGTTTCAGCCGCGTGATCGTGGCGCGCGCCTCCGAGCTTTCATTTTCCCTTTCGTGCTGCAGCGGATCACCCACAATCCCCTGCGCGAGCAACTGCTACTGGATTAGTTCAGATCATCTCTTCTAGACTGCCCACTCCACCAACAATCCTCTGTGTGTGTGTGTGTGTGTGTGTGTGTGTGTTTCAGTCTTCTATCGCCATTATTATCATAAGGGGCGTGGTCACTCTTTTATAAGCATCTACGGGTCTCTCTAGGGATGTGCGATATGATGCAAGTTTCTTTTCGATTCGATACCCATAACGATTAAAAGCAGTACCGTCTTCGATATCGATACCAATAAGTGTTTTTATATAAAAAGTTTATTTCATCAGCTTTTTTTGTCTATTTTGTCTATATAGATTTTGATTGTTCATTTTAAATGCCCTGCAATGGCTTGGCTTTCTTTGTTACAATTACAAAAAAAATGAACATTATAAATAATCTTTAAATAAAAGTTAATACATTAGTCTGGGCTTGTGGGCACATGCCATATTGATTATTGGATGTTTATTGGTTTTCTGATGTCTATTTGACAGTGGATTGCATAGTGAATGTAAATGCTGTACCATATCACCCTTTTTGTTGGACAACAGGAGTTTGAACATTCTGGATTGTGTGGACAATGAAGTTCTATACAGGTTTGAAGGGATGGCCTGGAAGTGCTAGTTAATCAAACCCTGGCTTATAAAATATAATCGGAAAAGAAGATGCTCAGAGCAGTGTCTTTTCAGTCACTTGTTTAATAATAATAATAATAATAATAATAATAATAATAATAATAATAATAATAATAATACATTTTATTTTAAGGCCCCTTTCTAAACACTCAAGGACACTATTGATTGGTAATCATAAAATCAAGACAAACAACAAACAGCTGTTTAACTGTTAAAATTGATCAGAAAAAAACTAATCTGAACTGATGAGTTTTAAGACATGATTTAAAAGTGGTCAATCATTTTCTCATATTGATAATGAAAGAGAATTCCAAAAAAGAGAAGCAGCCCAGCTAAAAGCTTTAGACTACATAATGCGTCAGGATTCAGTTCAACGTTGGACACAACTATGGACTGCAAAATAGTAGAATAGTCAAATCAACAGCTTATCTTCTTAGTTGCTGTGGCTAAGTTTCTTGTTTTACATGTTTGTAGTTTTTCTGATAGTTAATCATATATTTAAAGTAAAATATTCTATATTTTAATACAATCATGGTTTAAAGTTGGCCAAAATGAACAGTTTTTCTTTCATAATTTTTTTCAAAGCCATCACACTTTTTCATCTTCTTCTTCTTCTTCTTCTTCTTCTTCTTCTTCTTCTTTCGGCTGCTCCCATTAGGGGGCGCCACAGCGAATCATCCGTTTCCATAACACCCTGTCCTCTACATCTGCCTCTTTCACACCAACTACCTGCATGTCTTCCCTCACCACATCCAAGAACCTCCTCCTTGGCCTTCCTCTTTTCCTCCTTCCTGGCGGCTCCATCCTCAGCATTCTCCTACCGATATACCCCATGTCCCTCCTCTGCACATGTCCAAACCATCTCAATCTCACCTCCCTCACCTTGTCTCCAAAACATCCTACATGCGCTGTCCCTCGAATAAACTCATTTCTGAATCAAAGCCATCAATATTAAAATTAAATTATCAGCAACAGCCTGGCCACATAAAAAGAAACATTATTAACACTATTTTATTAAAATATAATCAGCCACACAAACCTGATCCACATAATGTTTTATGACTTTATAACTGTTTGTGGGAAAAAAACAGGAAAATGGTGAATTTTCCTCTTGAGCTTGTTTCTTCTATGGCTGTGCAACACATCTGCTTCAGAAAGTACAGATTAAGTCATCAATTCAAGAATATTTTATTGTCATTTTAACCATATAAAGCTGACACAGTACACAGTGAAATAAGACAACGTTCCTCCAGAACCCTGGTGCTCAATAAAACAACATAAAACAACATAAAGCCACATAACATTAAAAACACAGAGCTAAGGCTTAAAGTAAATGTCCTCACCACATAAAGTGCATCGTGTGCATCCTGTTGCAAACAGTGCAAGACAAGACAGTGTAGGACAAATACTAGAAACATAAAATGGCTCCACCAGTAAATCTACTGTGTTTTATACAGTGCAGTGTGAAAGAGAGAAGTGGATACTTGTGAATATACACAAAGTTTGGGTTAGGGTTCGCAATAGCAGCAGTCAAATGGATGTGCAAAAAAACAGAATGTAAACAGTTGTGTCTGGGTGGTACTAAAGACATGGACGTGTGAGATAAATGTGTGTTTGAGTTTAGATTTGTAGCAGCTTAGTAGCACACAGTTGACTGAGTGTGTGTGTGTGTGTGTGTGTGTGTGTGTGCGTGCGTGCGTGCGTGCGTGCGTGCGTGCGTGCGTGCGTGCGTGTGTGTGTGTGTGTGAATTCCAGTTCAGTTCTGTGTGTTGAGGAGCCTGATTGCTTGAGGGAACTGTTACACAGTCTGGATGTGGCGGCCCAAATGCTTCGGAATCGCTTCCCTGATGGCAGGAGAGTGAAAAGTGTGCGTGAGACGGGTGTGTGGGGGTCGTCCACAATGCTGTTGGCTTTGCAGATGCAGCGTGAGGTGTAAATGTCTGTGATAGACGGGAGAGAGAATCTGCTGATCTTCAAAAAGATGCTTACTTCAAAAAATCTCAGGAAGAATATATATTTTTATGCAAGAATTGATCCTTTTGATACAAGACCAATATCAACTGTATCAATACTTTAGAATCATTTGGCCTATCCCTCCTTATCAGTGCTCACAGAGGACTGACAGAGTCAAGAGTCAATCCTTCACAAGATATATGATTTTGGTTTTCAAGACGATAATTCAGTATTATGTTATACGGAATATCAGCTAGATTTTTTTCAGATAGCTGAAGGGAATCAAAGCTGTGATAATGTTCAACACAACAACACATTCATTTTGAAGTAATTGACAATTTAGGCACAATAGGGCTAACTATTTTGATTTCCCATTAGCTAAAACAGCTCCAAAAGAAGTCATAGCTTAATTGAGTATTTGTGTTTCCACATACTAACTGATAGGATGTAGTAAGTGTAGGAACAAATTCAGTGTAACGAAGTCTTGCCAGAATCGGGATTTTATATAGCAAACAAAGAAAAACTGAACGTTTGTAAACAGTGAAATGTTCCAGTGCTGGTATACTACATATCAGATCTCATATAATGCCCTTTGTCCAGTCAAGTTAGTGATCATACAGTACAACTGTGAGTGTGGCATTGCTTTTATACAGAAAATTGGAGCTAACTGCAGCTACAATACAATTTCAAATTCACAATGCAACAAATGCAGGGTTTTTTTGGACACACTACTAAACCTGCTACAATACAGTGTGACAGTGTTATTTATAAAGCACTGTTATATAATTAACAAGTAAATCTGCTACTATATTTCCAAAATTGATTCAGAAGCCTGATCTTTGTTCAGATTCTAGGGTTATTTAATGTTTATTCACAAATGACCTTGCTAGCCATTAAACATTGGTTAGACATCAGATTGCACACAAGTCATAAAAACGCACCATGTGTTTCTGAGAGGACATGTTTACTGATTGCACCAGAATATTATTATGGAAGAATGTATCGTTTGTGGAAAGTACATTATGTCATATTTGATTGCACTCTCTCAGACTGCTTCCTTGTTCGAACAGGGTATTTACACACAATTGGTACAAAATGTTTTAATCATGACCAGAAATGACAATGCTTGCAATAGGTACAGAGTGCAAATAAAAAAAGGAAAAAAAAATTCTTTGAAAGCAAATGTTAGGTTACGTATGATGAGTATCAGTTCAGGCATGGAGAAGCAGATGTGGAAAAGTCGTTAGTTTCATTGTCAAAGCCTATCATTGTTATTGGTTGACCACAAACCAGAAACAGGTGTGATCCACAGACGTGCAGAAAGACAGTGAATCATTTTGCATTTGTTTTTACACACATGTGAGTTTTCTGGCGTGACAAAAAATGTTTTCAGCTTGTAGTTTTTCGTGCCAGATCAATAAATAACAGCCTGTTGTACACTGATGTTTATTAATGTACTGTCCAAACCCATTTATTCTTTTTTCTCTCTCTATGTATGGATGAGTGTGTATGATTTGTAAGGATGTACATAATATAGTTGCACTTTAACATTTAGAAATTGTATTTTCATGTTTTGGGACTTATATAACCTTAAGTCAAGGTTTGTGTTCTTTACTTATGTCAGTGTTTATGCAGAGAGGAAAGGACAACACGGTCTAAAGTCAAAAGCATCCATGGTGGGTGTGATGTCATGTGACTGAAAGCTGATAATCCTCTGCGTTGCTCTGCAGAGCTCAGAGAATTACCTCAGTCAGCATCATGCTCTGCAGCTTACTTACCATCCTGCTTCTTACAAGTAAGTAAAAAGTTATTCATAAAGAATCTGATATATTATATATACTTCAGTCTCGGGTTGTTGACAGACCAGTGAATGTTTATTGGTTTTATACTGTATCTATTTGACAGTGGATGACATGGTGAATGTAAAGGCTGCACCCTTTTCCCTATCACCCTTTTTCCACATCCCGTTGGACCACAAAGGTTTGACCATCCTGGTCTGTGTGGTCAACGACGTCCTAAACAGGGACAGAGGGATGGCCTGGTTTTCTCAAAGTGCCAGTAGATCAAACTCTGCCTCATATCATATACTAGGAAAAGAAGATACTCAGAGTGCAGTGTCTTTTCCGTCACTTGTTTCTTCATGGGACACGTACACTTGCTTCATCAGTCACAGAAATATGATTCAGTTGAAAGCTGGACACAACTATGGATTGCCAAAGAGCAGAATAGGTAAATCAACAGCTTATCTTCTTATATTGTGTGGAATCGTTTCTTGTTTCACATGTCTGAAAATCGTATTCATTAAGGACACCAACTAATTATAAACACTGATTAATCGCAATGTGAAAAAACTGTACATTGCAGTATTTTATGCAATCAGTTTACTGATTATTACTGTTTTTTTCCTTTTAGGTTTTGATAACGACAACATAAAGTGTTCACATCCTGAGCATCAAAGTTTTTCTGATGGTTAGTCGTATATTTGCGGTCATATATTCTGTATTTTGACACAAGCTTGGTTTTAAGTTTGCCAACATGAACTTTTTTCTTTCATTCCCACAGTAATTCGAGCACACACGGTCTTTCTGGTCAACCAATTTCTTAGGATTATCCTTGTAAAGATCACAGTCTTCAATGTCTTGATGACAGCACAAGCAGTAAGCAAATGGTGAATACCTTTTTATTACTTTCAATATTTATTATGACAATTATTAAATCGATGATGGAAAAGCTACTACTAATAAAAATTATTGTCTTTGTTCTAGAGATTGTTCCTTTTTTTATTATGTTATTTGTGCTCACTAATTTTTCTTGCCGGTGTCAGAATGTCATGAAGTGCCGCCCGAAGAAACCGAGCTCCATACAAAGATTGTAGAAGACCCGTTCCACTTGGATGCAGCTCAAACCTGGCAAAATACATCCATCAGCATGAAACAGAGCTAAAAAGCATTTTGAATGTTGGCCTTTTCCTCAGGCCTTGCGATCAGATATTGAAACCAGGTATTCTGAGGCGAACACAGGTGCTACATTATGTGGTGTGAGAACAAGGAGTTATCTGATCACGGATGAACCTCAGGCTATGAGGAACAGGTGAAGTGTACTGGGCAGCTTTCAATGCTCAGTTAACTCTCACTTATGGGAATGTTAAGACAAATCTTAAAATGTAAATGTAAAACAATGGTGATGTGTGCAGATAAATGTGGTTCTTTTAACACTCAGGATCATAAACCAGTAGGCTGTTAGACATGAATGTGTATGATTTTGTTTGTAACAGTCGGATATAAGAAATATGAGGCTGTTTGGGAAATTCGACTTCTCCGACAAGGGTAAAGCTTGGAAAACAGCCCAAAATGTAAATATTAATCTGTATTATAAGTCAATGTGAAAATGTGTTTATTGAGGTTACTTTATAAACCCACAACATACAGTGTGACTTATATGCAGTGTGAGCTACAGACTAATGACCTTGAATAAACATGTTATACAAACCAATTACTTATTCGTTTTTGTAATTAATCGATTTGTAATCAATTATAATTGATAATGTTTGATTTATGAATTGTCAGTGTGTTACCTTACACAACAGATTGCACACTAGTCGTGAAAACACATCATGCCGATGTGGATGATGTGAATCAGTGAGAACTCTTTATCTGAGGTAAACTTAAAAATTATTCTTGAAAATGTGGCAGTAAAATTGCCTTTAAAATTATCAATTTGAGGGGTCGTTACTGATTGAAATATTCTGATGTCAAATTTGTCGGGCGTGTCATTAACAATATAGGTCAGAACACAGAAAGAGTACAAAATCAATAACCACTCAAGACCTGCCAAATGTCTGTCTTTTCTTTTAATGTTTTTAAATAAAACACTTTTTTTTCCTCCTTGTTTTTAATCGCCGCATCCAGAACTTTACTAAAACACTGATGTAACAACGGTGGTCCACTAGGTGGCAGTACAATCACGTCTGAAATGTTTATTTTTTTTCTTTCTTTTCTTTTTCTCCAAACAGCATGAATATGGACCTTCTCTAACAATACACTATATTTCATAAATAATTTAAGTATAAACATTAAGCAGTCACTCTTCACAAAAAAACAGATTTCACTCAAAAAAAAAAAAAAAATCACAAGATCAAACGCAACAAAGCAAAAACACAGGATGAAGGCTTATCTTTGCAGTTAATTGCACTCAGATGCTTTGCTCTGGTCTTTTCTATTATGCGGCGAAATCAAGCCTAGTTAGGATTTGGCCTATTAATAATCATCAAGGATTTGGCCAATCACAGAGAGTCCCAGTGTTCCAAATAAAATCTAGTCACAGTATGTTAGCAGCTCTTCAGCACTGGCAGTAGTTGCAAAACAAATGAACGTACAAATATGAGTCTACAGTAGCAAGTCTTTTTTTTTTTTTTGTTAGGGTGGGAGTGTTGATTTGTTTAGAATGTACGCTAAGGCAGTCAGCGTAAAGAAGCATTGCTGACATAGTCAGTTTAATGTAAATGCTAAGCATAAGGAGAAACATCTTGAGCTTTGTTTAGAAGAAACCAAAAAAAGCATCTCCTGGGGAGAAAAGAAGGCATTCTTAGATGCAAGCTGATAAAATCCAAAAAAAGGTTTTATATCAGTTGTGTTCCTGCATGATGTTAGAGGGCAAAGCATGCTTTCCATGCTAATCATAGTTGGAAATGCCAATCGGGTCTGCAATCACAGTGACTATCCTTAATAGCAAAAATGAATTCACTCGTATAAAGAATAGAATTGAGTGACACGAAATCTTTGGTTGAAGGACCAGGTTGGTTTGTTTGGCAATAAAGAGACTAAAAAAAGGCCATTCATTAGGTATGAGTCAAATGTGGCTGAAGGGAAAACTGCAGTTCCTATTAAATTTGTATTTGTTTTTTGCAATCCAGTTTCTTCAGTGTGTTTTCATTCCTAACCATTTCGGCACTAAGAGGCAAATATGTGTCCATCTATAAAATGTTTGGCCCTCGTGTGGGATCCAGAGATATTCTGATTGTTACAGATGAAACGCAGGACTGAATCGAAACCAAAGAAGTGAAATCGGATCTGCCGAATGGATAACAGAACGCTGAACAGTTCCTATTAAGATCCCTGTTTTTTTTCTTCAACCCATGTCTGCTGTGTTGGTTTGAATTCTTCATATTTTACTCAACACTTACACAAATGTCCATCAACAATATTGAGCTCTAGACTACTGTGATCCTTGGAAATCTAGCCACGTTTACTATTTACTACAGTACTAGTAACTGCACTCATGAAAAGAACCAACTGTCACTTTGTTTTGTGGAGTACCATAGGTGAGGCAAGTCCTATCTACATACAGACACAAGCGAAGGGTATGAAAAAAGCACTCGCTGGGATTAAAAAGACAAGCTATCCGAGACTGTTCAGCTCTGCGGTTCGGTGGAACACTGTTCTGTAGTCGCAACAAAGTTTAAAAATAAAGTGCTTCCATTCAGACTTCCTTTCGCAAGGACGACACCAAAAAACAAACGTCACAAAAAAAAATTCACACATAAAAAAATTCACAGAGCACCCCAGCTCTCCTGAAAATGGCAAATTTACAGTCATACAAAGGAGCGTCTCGTGCCTCCTCTGTCTACACAATATATACAAGTAACGCTCTGATTGTGTACAAAGTCCCCTCGTGCTTCCGTGAATTTTATTATGAAAGTTGAGTCAGTCATGGCCACGCTGTTTACAAAAGTGCAGCGGCGAATAAGCAAACGAGAAGTGCATCCAGGGCCGCTGTCAGTCTTAACCCAGCTGTGGAGTGAGGGAAAATGTGCCAGCGCTCCCTCTCGGGGTGAAGCGCCTCCACGTCCTTGAGGGCGCTGTAGGCGGCGGCGGTGAAGTTGGCATCGCCGGTGGTGAGCAGGTCAAAGACGCATGAGTGGAAATAGATGTCCTGGACCTGCAGCTGCTCGCTGCACTTCCTGGACGCGCTCTCCAAGCTGAAGGCCTGCTGAGGTGGAGAAAGAGAAGGAATAGCAGGAGCGTGACCACGCTGGAGGCCGAGTGCAGGCAGCTCGATGCGCTCTGAGGCGGGGCAGCCGTTCACACATAGCTGCAGGTCCTGAGTGTCATCGTAGGCCATCGCAAGCTCGTGGGGCATGCGTAAGGCCAGCGTAAGGTAGCGGCCCAGCTGGCGCACCACCACCGTTACACCGATGTAGGCGGCGTGCAGCTCCACGTGGCGACCCGCCAGCTTCTCCAGCACCACAAGGCTGCGCATTTCACTCGTGCCGCCTACAACAGTGCCGTCCACAAACGCCGCTGGGAGGTCATCCGTCACCGCCTGGTACACCTTCTGCTCTGTGCACTCCTGATATGGTTTAAAGATGACGGTGATCTGAAAACAGAAGTTCAAACACGGTCAGTTGCTCTTGCTTTTATTTATTTATTGATTTATTTATTTTACGTTAAGGGCGTAAACGTATTTAGAAAGGCCACATTGCTCCTCAACTCAAAAATTTTGTGCAAATATTTTTTTTTTTAAGTTTCAAGTGACAAGTGGGAAAAGGGGGAATTGTTTGGAAGGAGGAAAGAGAGGATGAAGAGAAGGCGTGGTAGGGTTTTTATTATAACTGCAATTTTCATTATAATTGCACCTGATTTGAGGCCACTGGAGGCTCTGGGAATTATGAAATGCTCCTTTAATGCTTATTCTCAAGGGGGGCAAATATTTTTTCCCAAGCATTGAAAGCTGGTTTCATGGCATCGTGTCAATCCTGGGATTTAAACTCACAGCCCTCTGGTCACCCTTAACTACAGAGCTAAAATGTATTATTACTAATTACTGACAAATACACAATAAAATATAAAGCAAACATTTTATCAGGCAGAATCGGTATATTAAACGAGGAGGATGAAGCACGAATATAAGAAATACATTTGCTATTTTAGTCCTTAATCGATGTCACATGCTTTTGCCTGTTAACATGCAGTGCCTCTAAGAAACACTCCGACAGACTGTACAGATTTAAAGTCACGCTGTTCCATAACACCGAATAAAGAAGGGAAGCCTGCTGACTAACAAGATGTGTGGCGTTACATTAGTGCAGGATGAATGCGAGCTTTGTTCCCATGACATGGATGAAAAATGACCACTAGCTAGCCATTAGGTGAGGCAGCTGAAAGGACCTCATTCGAGCAGTGTGTGCTAATAATTACGGCCAAGCGCTAATAACTCGCCCCACCTCCAAAGTCACAAGGTCACAAATTGGGACGCGGGTAGTTCTACCCCTCACTCACGCAAGTGTTAGACCCTTCACTCGACCTTGGATGAGCTGAACTTTGTCATTTGAAGAAAGAGTAAAGACGACTCGGGTGAAAAACACGTATCTATAAACTCTCTCCGACCGCTAGCTTGACAAATATTTACAATCGCTACAAGACAGAATGGCATCTAGCATTCAGCAACCAAAATACTGTCTTGCTGTGTGTACATGTATGTGTGTGTGAGGTCTTACAGCCATACAACTTGGAAAAATACAGACAGAGCCTCCTTTCAGGGCCACCTTTTCAAGGGTCACGCCTGAGCCCGGGCTCTGTCCAGTCATTAACGGCATTAGAGTTTCACAGACGTGTTAGTCACAAGACCTGAGCACTGTGCTTTGTTCAGCTAACACCTGTACACACTCCGTCAAAGCTGTCATACCTCATAGACGTCTCGGGCATCTAGTGCTTTAACCGATCTGTTTCTTTGCTTTGAAAAAGGTTGCTTTGGTGAAAGAAATACATTGCGTCCAGAATGTGTATGACCTAATAACTCTTTAGTAACATGGCACGATCCAGCTACACTGTACTACATATTACTTAATTATATACTCAAGTCGCAATACCATACTGATTATATACTCCGAGTTGTCAATAAACAGTCCCTTCAGGATTTTGCGATCAGAGAAACAAAATCAAGACAATGCCTTAATATTCGTAGGGGCCTACAATTTTTCGTTCAAACATTCAAAACATTCAAACAAAGATCTCTTCAATTCACACGCATCAAAGATGAGTACAGTTAAAGATCACTGCGAAAGGACGTGATAAACATTATCCGGATGTTTTGCTTTCTATAAAATGGATGTAGTTGTTGCAAAACTTTATGCGTCCGTTAAATTTTCTCTGATAATGCGATAGCAGTATTTAATTGGTGTGCTGTAAAACTGTTCAATGGCTCGGATTCTGTTTAATTAATACAGGTTAATGTAATATTTCATAAAAACAACAAATTGGCACTTTTTACTTTAAAGAATTTTACTCGTGCTAAAATGTTGACATTTTATTTCAGACTTTTTACGTGTGTCGGTACTGGTAGTAGCTTAAAAAAAAGAATCCTGTGCATGCAATTTTGCCAATTGTAACAAAATACAGCATTTCGGGCTCCAACTATTACAAAAAAAAAAACTCTTTTAAACACCACATAAAACATATTAGGACCTTATGCATATCTACAAACTGCATCCATCGTGTCTACACACCTGGTACACACATACAGGTGCAATTTGTAGATATACAATGTCTTCACTGCAGCCCATCTGCTCCTAAGCAAAAATTGTTGGTCCCCCTATGATCTCTCCACCCATAGAAAAAGAGCCCAGACGCACGCATGTAACTGTGCAAGTAAAAAAAAAAGGGTAACTTTCAAAGTATTTTTCTATTACAGTATATGTAAAAGAAAATATTTCCCTTATCGCAGAGCCAATTTGTCAAAGTATTAAATAAACAAAAACAACTACATATTTTCATTTAATTTAAAGAAAGCAGGTTTAGTTCCTGTTACTGCTTACATTATACCAGCTATAAATAATCGGTCGTCTTTCTTTCTTTTTTCTCTTAATCGGAAAAAAAAAAACAGTGCTTGCATTGCTAGCGAGAAACAAGAAAGCACCTGAAGACTTTCCCGGAGCGAAAAAAGCACTAATTGCTGATCCTCGTGACTCCTTTAATGAATATTGAAAATAAAAATGAAATATATATAACTGTCTCTTTCTCAAAAGCTTCATCAATAATTGTTTGCCTTATTAAATAATAAATGTTATTATCAGCCTCAGATTATGCAGAGCACGCGCCATACAAGCACAGTAAGTGAAGTGTTACTATAGAAACATAATTAATACAGACCTATAATTGACATTACTGCTGCCTGAGCTGCTGCTACAAGAAAATAAATCAACTCCTTTTGTCCAATCAAACTCGAGAACTGTGGTATGAATTACTATCAACAGCAGTAAACATTTGAAATAAGAAGCTGGTAGCTTAGTGGTTCAGACATTGGACTTTGGATCTGAAAATCTTGAGTTCAAATCCTAGCCACACTATCCTAACCACTCCTGGGCCCCAGAGCAAGGCCCTTGACCCCATAGCTGCTCAGTTGTATGAATGAGATAAATGTCAGTCTCTCTGCATTAGGCGCGTCTGCCAAATGCGGTTAATGTAAAATGAAATCAAACTAGTATTTGGTGTGATCGATTTTGACATATCTTATCTTATCTTATCATATCATTAAAGTATGGTGTTCATTCCTCACAATACACAATAGCAGGACAGCTCACCTTGTTTGTTGCTGTGGCGCTTGATCCCTGCACCACCGGCACATTCGTTACCTGCACTGACAGGTAATTATTATCAATAAGAGGCCACGCCCCCTCCACCTTGCACGTCTGAAACTGGTCCTTAAAAGTCCGAAGGTGTGGGTCTCCAAACAGACCACAGAACAGGTAATTGGGCCGTGCGTGCTCTGGTGCACCGGGGAGCCCTGTGCCTGTGGCGGTCGGTGCAGCCTGGTGATGATGGAAGCGGCTGTGGTAGTTGCAGGGCTCGATAGAAACGGCCGGGTGCGTCGAGGACGTGGGTCCGTCTTTGGAACAGTTTCTCTGGCTCATGAGGTCACTGATGCCTAGCATGGCCGAGTGGAAAACCAGGTTGCCCCTGCAGCTCTTGGCGGTGCGGTGTGTGCAGCCCGAGTAGGCCCGCAGAGCCTTGCAAAACTCAGTGTCGAAGCCATCCAGAGATGGGTTCAGATGGGATGTGAGCGAGACAAAGTCTGTGGTGCACTTCTGGATACGGCACTGCGGAGTCTGGACCTGGCTTTCACCTGGAAGAAGACGAGAAGGAAAATGACAAAATGCTGCTTAACGTACTTACAAAAACCTTTGAGAAAACTACAGTTCAAACTAATTCCATTATCACTTTAATGGCATATAATACTTCAGTGTGTGCTGCTATTGGATAATAACCTGCCTAACACTGATTATTTTCCTAAAACAGTAGTGTTTTATTCTTTATTTATTAAAAAAATTTAAAAAACATGATTTGAATGAATGTTTCAGTCTCAAATCAATGTCTCGAAACTATCAAGAGAGTGGAGAGTCTTTTCACTTCAGTTTCACAAAAGAGACAAGGCTTTCAAAGGAACTTCCACATAGTAACAGTTGAGTCTATTATCTGATTATCTATAATAACAGCCAATTATGTTGTTATAATGTCATCTATGTTTCTTTTCTTTTTTTTTCCTTTCGTTATTTGCTTTCAATTTACTAATCGTCACATTATATAAACATGTCACAGGATTGGGAAGTTTTAGCATTATACTGTGCATATGTGCAAATATTTCCCTATAAGTCTCAGATCTATCTGAAGGGTGTGCCGAGTGTTTCTTCAAGGTCAGATTCCGGGACTTGTTATATACGCTGTAGCGCAAAAAAAACAACAACAGAGAGATAGAAAGAGGGACAGCCGACTCAACAAGCGTGTAAAATCTCCCCTTATCGCCAGAGAACCGTGTTTATTGCACCAATAAGATCAAATAAAGCGGCACCTCAAAGGATAAAAAAGGAGGCTTTTCTCCTGTGAAAGCAATATGTACCAACCTGCACTCTAGAAATAGAAACACAAAAGAGCCAACAGCAAGTATGCAGCCAATAAGCAGCTTTAGCCACTTATTCAATTCAATGGATCATTTTCCATTAAATTCGATTCAAATGTAACTTTGATGGCTGCACTAATATATATATATTAATACATGCATAAAAGTTTTTATTAAATCTGCTTCACAATATGATTCAGAACTTTTTCCGGGTTCTCAGGACACTGGAAAGTGCAAACGTCCGCCGCGTACACACATGCCACAGTGGACTTTGTTTAAAAAAAAAACGCTAAGTGGCTCCGTTTCATTATTGATTAAGCAATTTTCACACGCAAAGCACTTCACTCCATTACCCAGCGATGACATAGCACAAAATAAAACGCCCAGAGAGAGCGAGCGAGCGAGAAACGAACATTCGTACGCCATTAGCTTGCGACTTGCTTTAAAGTGTGTTCCAAGTGCATTACCTCAGAGAGTGAGAGAATGTGTGAGAGAAAAAAATAGGAAAGGGAGAGAGAGAGAGAGAGAGAGAGAGAGAGTGGTTTAGAGAGGCCTTTCATAATCTGATATCAGCTGCAGCCTCTCCATTAACACGCCTGTAATGACTCAATCTTGCACACTAAGCGGCCTCTCGCTGTAGCCTGCAAGAGCAGCGGCCCATTCAAATCCGCCTGATTTGATTATCGGATGATGGCGTAGTGCAGCCAGCGGAGGAAGATCGGCCCTGCGTCCCCACTGCAGCCGGCATGACAAAGCACGGCCAGATAGGGTTTCACTGACTAGCTGTAAAACAATATGGAGGACCAGCTGAAGCCATGTTGTGGTACAAAGGAGAAATCTTCTATATGGCAATATTGTTTTTGTTGTTGTTGTTTGATTGGTGTCAGACTGAATCTAGAAATAATAACATGCCTCTTTTAATAGGTCTTGGTGATGTACCTATAGGTAGCTCAAATGCTAGAAAACAAAGCTGTAGATATCAATCTGTGTTAGCTGTGCTATGTCCTACATCTCATCCACAAACAGAGAAGCTTTTCACAGAGGCCCCGCGTGACCTCGTCACCCGGCAAACTCATGCGCCTCCAGCACTTCACCCAGCTGCATGTGTGGGGGCATTGGCAAGATGTTGCCCTCCGACACTTGTCTAGGACGGTTCCAGGATGAAGGAGTTCAGAGTGGCCTGTTTAAATCAAATTTGTTCACCACATTTACGCTTGTTTCTTAAACATACACCTTGAGAGGGTATACAGCCAAACAGTCCACATTCACATTAATCCTGTTTGCCTAAATGAGCCCATGTGGACGTCTTGTTGTGCTCATTTGAAGAGGTTTCCGAGACCATGGGTTGTTTGCTCAGAGTAGAGTGTGAACCCATTTGGTATCGTGCTTCCTTTTGGTCCTGTCTGTCAGCCTGTTCAGCATGAACACTATTTCTGTGTACTCATTAATTTAACCCAGGTTCCTGCTACAGCTGTGATGTATCATATATTTCATAATCATTGTAATTTAATCCAAAACCAAAGAAGCCAAATTGGCAAAGGATCTTGCTCTTAAGTCAAACACTGGCTGCATGCTGTGATTTTAAACTCACAGACTCACAGAGATGTCATGTTTATCCTGACTATACATTCAGTACAATGTGAGAGACTAGATCTTTACAGACACGTGCAGAACCATCAAGCTGAGGCTTACGACTGCGACTGATCCTAATCCAATTCTCATGGACACAGTGTGTTTTTTTTTTTTTGCTGCTAGGTAGCTAAAACACAATTAGTATGTCACCTGACACTGCCACTTCGAAAATGCTGTCACGAGGGGAGCCATGCAACTGGATCCACGGTCATACCAATAACAACAATGACACTGCGACACTTGATAAGAGAAGAAATGGGGGGCAGTAGGGAAAGTAGGCCAGTCGTCTTCGTCCCCTAAAGCTGTTTGTAATTTTAGAGCGAGCGAGAAATGGAATGTCTCAGGGGTCCCCCAGGTGGGGGCAGCAGATCATAAAGTATTACTAGCAGTGCGGTATGTACAAATCAAACTCTCACAGTTTGCGTTAGAATGTCTCGGTGCACTGCCAAATAGTCCACCGTGAATACGTCCTCTGTGATATATTTCAAACCGAACAATTACAACTGAGAAAGATTTCACAACGATATAATATAGCAAAGTGCATAAGACATAGACCTCATCATAATTCTCACAGGAATATAATTTTTTATTTTTTTTTAAATGCCATGTAAACTCCCAACTTCAGAGCCTCAGGCGTGAAAAGAACAAAGTCCTTGGTGTTCTTTTCTGGTTCAGCCGAGATCATAAAACCAGGCTCGTAATAAACCACAGACTGAGAGAAAGCGAAAGAGTGCAACGGAGGAAAAAAAACCAAAAAAAACAAGGTGTTTGTTTCACCGGCTGAGTTAATTTGCAGGGCTGAAGTGTGTCGTTTCGGAGCACAGAGCACACCCTTGTTGCAATTAAAGCCACTGGAAATATTTTCTCAGGGTGGCCAGGCGCTTTGCGAGGCGCTTCTCAGCTGCAGAGGGGCCCTCGCCGGTGTGTGAAGCGAGTGAAATTTCAAGATGTGGAATTTGGCCAGGGCAGAGAGGTCAACTGCACCCCCACACAACCCCCCCGACCATCCTCGTTCTGCTTCAAGAGTGAACTTTAACAAATGGGAGCTTAAAATCCACCATGTCCCAATGACATCTCCAGTTCCAGAGCTGTTCTTATATATATATTTTTAGATCACCCATAGTGCTCAAAAAGTCGGTTTGGACGTTTCCACACATGTTTAACAGGAGCAAGTCTAGACCAGGTGATAACAAAGGATGAATATTTTTCCATCGTCTTGTCTAAGAGCTATTAGGAACGAGGTAAAGCCGAACGGGAAAGAGACAGCACAACATTCTGCTCAGTGAAATGTAATCAGGACACCCTGCATATTTGGAAGTCCACCAACTCCAGCAGAGAGACATGGCTGAAAACAGAAATAAAGAATATTTTGTCAGCCCTCTTAAGAGATGTCTTAAATTCCTGCTGCTCAAAACACCCAGAGCGACTCATGCAGGGAAACTGAATTTGCAACATGAATAATACCTATTTAAAAAGTGAAAAACCATCATTCTTAAACCAAAATAAAAAAGTGCACATAAAAAGTATACTCAGATGCATGCTTGGTACAGAATTTGTACTGTGAAAAGTGCAATGTCCTAAAACTTCTTTACTAACCATTTGATTTGTCATGGCTGTGTAACAGCCTGAATTTTTTATCCCCTCAAAATGGTTAAAGCAATAAATTGTAATGCCGTGATTCAACAAAAACCCTGTTTCGAACAGCTGAGTTTCATCAGGAGTCTCACAACACACAATAAGTTATTTAGGGGATCATTTTTGGATAATATCACAATAATTATTAACAAACGATATGATACTTCGTGGCCCTCACAGAAGCCCGGCTTATATTAACGAGTGCACAGTTGACATGGTGCAGGAATACCGTATTTAATGCTGCCTTTTCCTTCTGAATGGCTGACAGACAGGACCAAAGGGAAGCAAGACACCAAATGGGTTCACACTCTCCTCTGAGCAAACAACCAGAGCTCTCGGAAACCATACGCTCTCCAAAATGAACATAATAGGACATCCACATGCGCTCTTTTAGACAAACCCGACTAATGTGAACGTGGACCACAGGTATTTGTGAGGCTCCAAATCCTTGGGGAACAAAAGTATTTCTAAAAAAGATGGAAAACCACTGTTTGGTAAGGAATAACTGATTGTCATACGAAAATATAATCTGGATAACTGGTTATTTTTTTCACTCAAAGTATAAAACAGTATCATAATCTGCTATTTCCAAACAATGAACAGGAATGCGATCCAAATATTTCCTGATGTTTTTAAAAACATTATATATATATATTTTATCATATATTTATCATTTATTTTTTTATTCAAAAGGTTTAATGCATATGATGCATACAAAATTTTTGTCTCTGCAGTCAGTCAGAGGTTTTTGGCATTGATAAGCAGTAGGCCAGCACACATAAATATATTGAGGCAGACATATTTAGAGACTCAGTAACATCATGAACCCATCAACAATCCAAGAACAGCAATGGAAAAAAAGAGAGAGTTTCAGAGTTTTATCCCGAATCAATATGAATCAGCATCAGTTCTTAACAAAGCAAAATAGGAAATTAAGACGATTTCCTTTAGTTGTGTTCGCTTTAGGGCCAAAAGTGTGTGTGAAAGCGGTAGTATTGATTGATGCAGCACATCTGCTCCGGCATGCATTTTGAAGTCGAGATATTATTATTATTATAAATAAATATAAAATCTCCCTAATCTATACAAACAAGGTGCCTTGAGAGTCACCATGCAACATCGGAAACACAACACAGGATCTAGTGGAAGTGTAAACTAAAGAAAGGAAGAGAGAAAGTGCTAGCGCGCGCGCGCCAGATGACTTTATAGTAATGTAGTAGTAATGGTTTAGTAAACGGAGGACGAGCTCGCGCGAGCGCGTGACCCGAGAGTATGAGAAGTGAATAAGAGTAAATCACCGGTGTGGAGCAGGAGGGAGATGGTGAGGATGAGGATGAGGAGCAGCGGTGAGGAGGCGGTGAGAAGGCGCTCAGCCCCGCGGTAGTAAGATCCCGTTTGCCCCATGCCCATCCATCCAGCGCGCGATGGGGAGCGACCCGGAGACTCGGTGCGTCACGCAGGAACAACCAGAGTCCAACAAAAACCCGGAGCTCTGCTTTTTCTTTTTTTTCTTCCCCCCCACCACCACCACGACGTCTTCCTCCAACTTCACTCCTCCGTGCACGGTTGCATTCGTTTTTTCTTACACCGTCCGCGCCCCACAACACACACACACTCGCGTGCACAAAAAACAATCTGTCCCGGGCACACGTGTAAAGAAAGACAAAAGGGAGCAAGTGGATTCCTGGGGGATCCAGCGCACAGATTTAGTCACAAAACGCTCATTCCGAAGCGAGGATCAATCCGCGAATACACACACACTCACACACACGCGCGCGCGTGCACACACGAATACACGCATGCACACACTACCACGATCGTCCTCCGTACGGAAATCTATCCCGCCCTCCTCCTCTTCCACACTCCCTCCCTCCGCCCTACACACTTTTTCCGAGTGATCGATAGTGAATCAGCCTCTACCGCTGGGTTTAGCGGAAAGCCCGCCCCCCCTGCTCCTGACCCCCCCCCCCCTCCCCCGGCTAGACTGCACGTGCCTGCCTTTGCCGGAGTCAGGAGCTTTACCATGTCCAAGAACCGACTCTCACCGACATGAAAACCTGCTCGAGTGATTCGACGTGTTTGATTCCAGGTTCAAACACACGACTTGGAACCTGCTGTACTCTAAAACAGAGGTCTGCAACCTTTTCCTGCACCACTAACCCGTTTTCCACGCAAGACAATAATTGTGTACATAATAACGTGATATAATTATTATAAATCTGACACGATCTAATTATTGCATATGTAATAAAAGTGTAACTCACTCACCATAATGCAGGATCTGTGCAAGCTTTATTTATCGAAGCATAAAAAAATTAAAACAAAAACAAAAAAGGAATAAATAAAAGAAAAAAAAAGTAAACAAGCTTACAATTAAGTTTATCACTCTGGTGAAAGGAGTCTGCCAAATGCCATAAATTTAACTGTAAGTGCTGGAAACAAGTGCAGGAAATTGGCCATGGTGCAAATGGGCATCTATCAAAAAATAAAAAAAATGTAAATATAATATAAAAAGTTTATTCTCTCCGTGCGTGCCGGTAACGGTACTAGCCTAATGGTTGGGGACTGCTGCTTTACTGTAGAAATAATAAGAATAAAGGCTTCTTGCTTCAGACATGTAAAATTCTTTCATTGCATATCCCAGCAATGTTCAGAAGCTGGAGTCAGAGCGCAGGTAGAGCCATGATATAACACCCCCAAAGCACCAAGGGTTAAGGGTCTTGTTCAAGGGCTCAAGAGTGGCAGTTTGGCAATACTAGTGCTTAAACCCCCAAACCCCCTCATTTGAATGTGGAAAAAGGGAAGAAAATTGAGAGAATAGAAAGGAAACCCATGCAGACGAAGGAGAAACTCCAGACAGACAGCATGTAGAGATACGAGTCAAACTGGGGACCCTGGAGCAATGAGGCATCAGTGTTACACACTGAATTTTATGCAAACTTTGGGAATCCTGCATTAACTTGACAGACTTTTGATAGTTACAGCCTGTGTAGATGATCTGGACTAAAAATAAAACACTGCATTAAAGATGACAAAGAGGCCCAATGAGACTATTTGTGGAACCGTGTACTGACTTGTTTATTAGGCAAGGTATTACATGCTTTGTGTGCAGACGAAAAACCTTGTGACTGTAAGTCAATTCTTTTGAATTTAAAGAGTTGTTCATTAGGAACTGAGTCGTGGTGAATCTCACACTAGTAGAAGAAATACCGGAGAAATGTGCACCAAAGGGGATTGAGTTTTTCTTGTTGGCATTTCAGGAGAGAGGATTTGCATGTTAAAATACACCCCTTTATTTACAAGAGCCATATGAACATTATCTTTAACATCACCATTAATAGGAGCAGCAGCAGCAGCATCAACAGCTACAACAACAACAACAACAACAACAATGCACAGTGCTACCTGCAAAATTCTGTGTGTTAACAAACAAGAATAATATGGAAAAACAGGCAAATAAATTGTGAGATGAACAACATATGTGTTTTACACAAACGCACGCACGCACGCACGCACGTGCATGCACACACACACACACACACACACACACACACACACACACATACACACACACACACACAATTCAACTTTCATATGAATATGTGCAGGTACTGGTTAAATATTCACATCTCCACAAACCATCAGCAGCTGGTGTGGCACACACACACACACACACACACACACACACACACACACACACACACACACACACACACTCTCTCTCTCTCTCTCTCTCTCTCTCTCTCTCTCTCTCTCTCTCTCTCTCTCTCTCTCTCTCTCTCTCTCCCTCTCAAGAGAAATCATAGTATTGGCAGCATCCAGCAGGAGAGAAATTCAATTGTCCATCATATTTAGTAAACAAAAAGACAGCAGACTAAAATGTACTTTTTTGAGCAATTTGTAAAATGTAAATAGAAACAGCTGTACATTTCTAATGTTGCGTTTGCTGTTTTTCCTCTTACTTACTGCAGAACCACGATTTGTCCCGTGTTGCCTAAACTGAATAGACATTTTTCCACACAGACTTACAGGCAAAGGAAGCGCAGCTCTTCGAGATGTTTATTCCTTTAATCTGCTCTGCCCTGATGGCTTAAGGGACCTGCCCAGAATCAGCCGAGGTGCGGAGAATCCTCTCTCAAGACCCAAAATACAGTCTTGGGTCAAATAAACATTGGTCTTACTCCAGCAATGACTTGCATAGTGGATTACACTTTTAGGCATAATTCATCTCCATAACCATGTCTTTCACCACAGCATGAAACTCTGAGAATTGGTGGGTTATGGTGGATTGTTATAGCTTTTGTGGATAATAAAATATGTGATTTGGGTATTGTATTAAACTGGTTGTACTAATCCTTTTGGGTTTAAAGCAAGCCAAAAATAGCACTGTGTGCATACTGTGATAATTGCTTATTGATTGGACATATAGAGCATGCTGGGTTTTCAGTAGCTTTGTCCTGGAATTGAATAGAGGTCAATCACTAGTTTCTCTCTTGACCTTTCATGTCCTTGCAAACACAGGACAATTTTGAAAATGCACAGACTCATTATCGAATTGTTAGTGTGTAACAAAGTAAGCATGCCTCTCAAGGCCGTACCATTTTTTATTCATTTATTGGTTTCAAAGCATGCTAATAAAGTATTTAGTATATACAATAAAACTAACAGCAAAGATCATGGAGTTAAAGAGAAGTCTCTGAAAGTCTTGGGACAGATAGGGTGCACCTCATTATTACCATTTGTTTATGTCAATCAATTGCATTCGACCATCAAGCACATTATTATTTTTACCATCTGTGAGACAAAATAAATACGGGGGATGTGCAACAGTTTTACTCATTTGCTTGCACACATCTGTCCGTGCAGAAGCTTTTTTCAAGATCTCCCACACATACACAGGCCCACAGGAAAGTCAGCAGCAAGACTAACACATTTTGTTTGCACTCGCAGAAACACAAAAAAAATCAAGCAGATTTCCATCAAACACATTGTGTTTAAAAGAATATATTTCTTTAAAAGATTATTGTTACACAGTAATAGACAACAAAGCTACAACTAATAGTAGGAACCGGTTCAACCTTGATTTGTGCTGTACTCCTGTGCTATTTCTTCAATTTTACATCATCGTAGTGTGTGCAAAAAAAAACGACAAGCCAGCAAATCATAGCAGGAACGGTATTCTTTTCTTCGAAGGTGATTATACCCGAGATAACAAACCCGTCTGCACTCTGTGCTTTTGCACTTATTTTTTAGATGTCCTGATGTAAAAAATAGAGACATTTTCCATTATGTTATTCTGTGCCTATGAACAGTTGTGTGCATGATAGACCTAACACAAATCAGGCATTAATTATGCTGCAGTTATAAAAAAATAAAATAAAGTAAAAAATAAACAACAATTCGTTCTTTCGTTCCTGACGATATGATTTTGAGGTCTCCAATTTTTGTATTCTACATTTTTTCCTTGTGATCCACCCTCCTCAGTACATCTAATCTAAGTAGTTCTCTGTATCTATTGCCAGGCAACCAGGATTCATTGCCTCCAGGTGGGACATCTGTTCATATGATCGGTTATCTCCAAGCAGAGAAGAACTCCTCAAGTGGTTTCAGAAATGGAGAGCATGCAGGGAGGAATTGCATCATTATCATTAAACTGGTGTGGTGCAAAACATTCATTCAGATAGTAAGAGTGGTAGAAGGCATGAACAGCCCTCTCTCTTCAGGCAGAAGCGCTCATTCATTCAGTGAGCATATGATGAGGTGCTCTGTATCGTATGAGCCGACAGTGAGATGTGGCGAAGAACACCATCAATGGAAATGGCATCACAGCACGATGATATTAGCAGTGCTCTAACCTGGTATTGTAACAAAGGTCCTCTGCCATATGATGTCCTTCTCCCATTTCTTGACTCTGAAGAGGGTGAATTCGACCTCATCCACATAAATAAACATGTGATGTGCCTCTTCAGCGTCAAACTCCATTATTCTCAAAAGAAAAAACAGATTTCTATGAAAATGGATCCTGTTACATGGCATAGCAGGGGATTACAAGAACACCCTCTTACCTGCACATACATACCTCTTTTTTCAGATGTTCTTTGAAAATGAAATGTTTTATTCTGACATGCTTTCGTTTAAGGGCTCGATCAATAACAGCCGAAGTCACACTGCTGATATTTCTAAATGCCCCCCGACCTGTGATTATTTTTGCCTGGATTTCACACAGTGTGTTTGGATTGTTTGTCTCAACCATATCTATAATGGCAGCCTCCTGTTCAACACTAAAGAGCTTTTCTCACCTCGCAGCATGTGGATTCTATAAAGTAAATGCAAAAAGCATGTAAAATTTTGACATTAAATAGGATTGAAGAAACAACTGCATTACTACAGACACTGTTTGTTCGGTAAACTGAGCAATAATGGAATGCTGAAATTATATTTCATTTTGATTTACATTCATTCTCGTTACAAATATTCTGACAATAGATGCTACACTCGCATTGAGGTGGACTCTTTGTCCAGCCTCTCTCATGGACAAGCCATGATTGATGACATGGCTTGTCAATAAATGTTGCACGAATTTCATTTGAAACCTGAGCTCTGTTTTCTCTTCTGCAGTGGCTCCTCCACCATGCACGAGAACTCCTCTTCCTCTAAGCCCTCTGCCATGGCCTCTCCTTACAAATACATGCCTTTGACAAGCATGCCTCTGGTGCATTTATGCGGTTAGCAAGTCAAAACAGTCATCTTTATACATGAGGAACTGATTGCAAAAAGTGTGTGAAAGACTTTCACACAGGTGCATTGCTGAATCATGAGCATTCAAGTAATTGCAATTAGTGGTCAAAAAGTGGCCAAAAAAAGCATTCCCATTTTTTAAACATATAAAAGCATGAGAAATACTTTGATGCATTTTATATATTCTGGTGCATTATGTATGCATTAACTCACTTCAGTATTTATTTTTTTTTTTTTACGAACCTATAAACTCCACCATCTTCCTATGGCATCCATTTTCTATTTTTGTCCGTAGGGTTCATCTAATATCACTTACAGTGCATCGCCTCTGTAGCTGGCTGGCTTCCTCCGTACTGGATGTCCACTCTTACCCACACTGTGGTTAGACTACAATAGATTCAGAGAAAGTGCAGGATAAAAAAGCATAAAATAGGCCAATGTCTTGTATGTTGCTGTTTTGTGCATGGTTTTAAACTGACAATACATGACCCTGAGGAATCAAGGACACTACAATGACATATTGTATTTGTGTTGACATTAATTTCTCTAAATATTAAAAGTACTTTCAAATAATCCTTAAATGTTCTAATAAGACAGTGATATAACAGAGTAAGAAAGTATGGAGAAGTACTAGAAATGATCTATGTATCTTGATGGTGTGAGTTTGTATTGCTGCCAAGGGTCAAATTATCTTTATAAATGATGTTATTTTTAACATGTGCATTTGCTCAACGCGTCAAAGAAATGAAAAGCCAAATCAATCAATCAGCCAACCTGAGCTCCACACAAGCAGGTAATGAAATGAAAAAGACTACAATACAGATCATAGCATCAACAGAGCCTTGGTATCAGATCAATGGTAGTCAATGACTGAACGATTTACAGTCATGTGTTCAATATCAATTTTTTTAGTTTAAATCAGCTTGACTTCATGATAATTCTGATCTTTGGAAATAGCAGGGTTACGTATAACATGGGCTCCTATATGATTCAGACATAGATTTCATTCTTATACCTTTTGTGTTTATTACCTGTAACCCCGACTATATAATCCAGAGACAAAATCTAAGAAGAATAGCAGGACCAAGCAAAAACAGACCTTCATAACTTGGGTAAGGTCTTGAACTAATGAACATTGACCTGCTTAGTTCTTGTGATTAAGACCTTGACTAGCAAGCTTTATATAGAAGTAATCCATACATGCTTACATTAACTCCTGAGTTAATAAAGCCGGTGGATGATCATATGATTTTCTATAATCTTACCCAGAGTTTATAAAACATTTGTCTTTGACATTTAGAAAGCATGTACATAGTTTGACAGAAAGAAATTAATTTCTTCTAGAAAACAGCTAAATTATTGATGCAATGTCTAAATAAAGCCAACATATTTGTTTAACAGAAACTGATTTTTTTTGTATAAGTAATGACTTTAATTTTGGACTTGAGCCTGACTTGGTCCCAACCTGTTTAAGATTTGGTTTTGACTTGCTCTGGGCTAGTTCTGGTCTTGGACTTGTCTAGATCATGACAATGGCTGTCCTTACTAAAGCCCTAAAAGCAAGCGTATGCAGTATATATTTTCTTTCTATTTTTGGACATCTCTAAAGCATAGCCCTGTATAGCAACACTGAATATGTAATGCTGGCAAAATATTTTATAGGTAGAAACCCAACCTGCATTTCGAAATCAATTTTTTTTGCCAGTTCCCACAGATTAGACATTGAACAAGGCCCTTAACTTCACATACTGTATAACTCTATGTATAAGGGTTTCTGGCAAATGCCATCAATGTACATGTAAATAATGACCAACAAGTCATTGTGTTTTGGAACTGCGTATAATAGTCTAGTGCTGAATGAGTGTTTTTAAGGGAGTGAATGTATTCCTGATCTAGTCGACCTGTTTCCTAGTGTGACTGACCAGTACTGTGTGAGCATCACGCAACATCTGACACAGGCCAAGAAGGCATCGGATAACGGCAGATTAGCCCACAAAAACATGGAAAGAGCCTTGGGCTGCATTGTGGCAGTGTGAATGTGGCAGGGACCACCCCGAGGTCGTGTTACCATAAGTTATCAACTCCCATGTAGATACATGTCTTCTAAACATTGTCGTGACTGTTATCAATCGGGCCTGGGTTATCTTTGACTGCTCGCACTCCGAGCGACTGACACAGTAGCTCTTTTCATCGCGACAAAGCCACTGTGTAGCTTTACTTCTCCCCTAAGCACCTTCCAGGGAAAACAAGCGAGCTCTTATTCCATACCATCCATTTTAATTAAAAAGAAAGGCGGACATCAGATGATGCTCCGACGTATCAAATGTGATGAGGCCAAAGGAGGGGCGAGAGCTGTGTTCGCTGTCCTCTGACCTTGTTTCTCCATTCCCAGCCATCTGTTTTGGCCCATCGTCAAAAGCTTCTTTGGTGGCAGGCTGGCACGGTCTCGCCCCTTCTCTCCGCTTCCTCCATGCTTAAGGGACATTCAATCTTGTGTCTGATATGTGCTGCTCCATGACACCTTAAGACAAGGGGGCCTTTGTGCTCATGCAGGGTTCCCCTGGAAGGGAATGCAAAGCTAGTTACGCATGCAGGTGAGCATACACACATGCGCATACACACATGCGCATAAACACAACCACACACACTTGTCTTACTATCCTTGGAAAGACCATGCACTGATACATTTACACATGTACTATTAATGCAGCTAATTAATGTCACACTTAACTTAAGTCTAACATCCGTAACCAGTTCATTTGAAATAAAAGTTTATTTAAAAACTAATGAAAAAAAAAAGCATGTTTCCCCATGGAGACAGGCCGAATGCCCCCACAAGGTCAAAACTGTCAAATAATCTTATTCTTATGAGAACATTTGGTTCCCTCACACACTGAGGTTAAAATGAGCTCAATAACATTCTCCATATATGTACCAGATTTTTCTTGTCTCCAGATGTTGTTTGTCCTCATGAGGTTGGTGTGTGAACAGGATTCTGTCTTCATGGAGTGATAAATACAACCCCCCCCCCCCCCCCCCCACCACCACCATCTATCTCTCTCTCTCTCTCTCTCTCTCTCTCTCTCTCTCTCTCTCACACTCACACACACACACACACACACACACACACACACACACACACACACACACACACACACACACATCCTCTCTGTATCCTAATAATACAACTGACAAAAATCCAATGAAGCACATGGAGATCATAAGATCTCTGGCTGGCCCATTTTAACTGTCTGGCTCACACCAGTAGCCAAAATCCCACTAGAATGTCTTTTGACAGGTGCTCGATAGCTGCTTTATAGATAAGCTGCTGGAGGGATTTTAAGAATAATAGCTCACAAAATCCCCAAAAGGTCAAATCTTTTTTTAATCAGGAAAAAATGGACACCACAGGACTGTGTCAACAAAGACAAGCAATTTTAGGACATACACAACACATCTCATGCTGGGATATGTGTAATATTTCATGTTGACCATATGATTTTTCTATAGGGATATAATCATTTTTTTTGAAGGTCGTTGTGAGAAATGTCATATGCTAACGAATTTAGAGCTAATAATACTACCTACTACATATTAGTAATGTAGTAATATTTATTTAATATTGATTAATTAAATAGCAAGCAAAGTATTACAGCCTTGTTAGGCAAACCTCCCTCTCCAAACCATGTGGCTTCTCAGCTCTTAGCAAGTCTGCTAGCTGTTGACATGCAACTAGTTCAGGTAGGTGATTTGACCACGACCTCCACCACCTGCTTTTGGTGTTGCATGAATGAACCCTCGTCATTATCCTGTGGGAGGTCCTACTAGTTACTAAAACATTTCACAGTGACACCAGGTCATCCACCTGGCTTCATCTCGCTCTCTTTCTTACTCTCTCTATCTTGCTCTCTATGCTAAGAAATCAAACATTGCCCCGTTCATGAACCCACATAAATAACATCAATGTTGTGAACATTCTCAGGTTTTGGATTGGTAACTAACAGTGTGACAAACCAACACTGTCAGTCAAAAATTATCTGAACACACAACCTCATTTTAAATACTTTCAAATCTACCCAAGGAGGAATATCTATTATTAAACTTGTTTTGAACTGCGATATCTAAGAAATTACATTTTACCAGAACAAATATAAACCTGATTTGATCTAATTAAAAAGATCCAAGATTTTTATCACTTCAATTATTAACTAAGAATTAGCTCTTCACAATTATATGTTACACGCTTAATACTAGCTCTATCTATGAGTCTTTTACTTGAAGGTTTAATTGATTTAACCTTCATGTTGCCCTGGAATTTCTAAAAGACTTACCTCATAGTGTAGGATGATCTGGGAGCAAGCAGTTAATGATTTCTGCAAAAATTTCATTTTCTGAATTTAATTGCTGTTCTCTATTATTTTGTTTGACCTGTTGCAGTAGTTGTGTTTAAACTGTATTGTATCCCAGCAGTGCTAAATGTACAAACCTACAACATGATGAATTTTTAATTTAACATTTATCAAAGAAGGTAACTCGTTTATATGGACTTGTATGATGAATGCATATACTATACAGACAAAAGTTTAGGGACATTACTTCTACTTATTCTACATCAGTACCCTATTTTACTAAAGTCCTTGTGGCTGAATGAGCACAAATCTCTACAACCACACTCTAGTCGAGCATCGTCCCAGAAAAGTGAAGGTTATAATTTAAGCCTAATAATAAACCTGTACCATTGCTCATTCATACATCTATCCAAATAGCCAATCATGTGGCAGCCACACAATGCATACAAATGCAGGTGACTTGGAAGAAAATGAAGAAAATGTGAAATGCGTAAGGTGCCATGGTTGTTGGTGGGCTTGTTTGATTTTTTTCTGAAACTGCTGATCTCCTGGGAATTTCACACACAACAATCTCTAGAGTTACAAAGAAATGTGTGAAAAACAAAGAGAATCCTGTTTACAGAAGGTCTTAAGGATGAAACACATTGTTGATGAGAAAAGTCAGTGGAGAATGACCAGACTGGTCTGAGCTCACAGAAAGTGTATAATAACTCAAACAAGCACTCTTTACAACAATGGTGAGCAGAAAAGTTTCTCAGAACAGGCATTACATGAAGCCTTGCGGTAGATAAGATATAACAGCAGAAGACCTTATTGGGTTTCACTCACTTGGGTTTGTCAGCCAAGAACAGAAAACTAAGGTGGGTGCAGACTCAACCAAACTGTACAGATGAAAAGGACAAAAAGACCAGACACTGTTTATTTCATAATCTGTGAATATGTGCCCATGATAGTCTCAGATTCCTGTACTTGGTTGACCAAAGTGAAACATAATGAGGTCTTCTGCTGTTGAAGCACATTCACCTCAAGGTTCGATGCCTTGTGCATGCTGAGATGTATTTCTGCGCACCACAGTTGTAAAGATTGATTATTTGAGTTTTAATAGCTTTCCTGGCAGCTTGAACCAATCTTGCCATTTTGCATGGACCTCTCTTATCAACAAGGTTTTTCCACCCACAGAACTGTTGCTCACTCGTTGTTTTTTGTTTTTCGCATCCTTCTGTGTAAATTCTACAGACCATCTGGCACCAACATTTTACATACATTTTTACACACACACACGCACGCACGCACGCACGCACGCACGCACACACACACACACGCACACACACACACACACACACATTATATATATACACATACACAAATAATACAAATTTTACGAAATTTTACAATCAGTTTTTACCTTTTGTTTTATTCATTTAAAGAAAGAGAGAGAACAGAAAGGCCTGTGAGAATATTTAATAATTTATTGCTTTTATACTAAATGGCCGTTCAACAAAATTAAATATTACAGTTAACTAAACAGTTAAAAAATTGTGTTATGTTTTTTAATACATTATACATTTAAATTGTTGGCAAATTGCTTTGGGGAACAAGGAATAACAACACATTACACTGACACTGATTCTTTTGCCGGTATATACTTGTGCATGGACTTTTAATTCATGTCTTCTTTTTTTTTATACACATTACGGGAAATCCTGGTATTCTCTCAGACACTTCAGCATCCTCTCGAGGGAGTGCAGCTTCCACGTTGCTGCATCTGAGCTTCATGTTTAATGCATAACCAGAGCACTAAGAGGCAAGCCCCAGCCCTTCAAGCCCCACACAATGGTTCATGCTCATCCTGTGTAGTAATTATAAAATCTAATGGCTCTGTTGGAAGGGTGCACTGGATTGCTTTCTCTTGAAGTGCTGAAGCCAAATGTGTGTGTGCCGTTTCATTATCTGAAGGTGTCTCCTGGGTGTCAGAGGTGGCAGAAAGACCACAACCAGCCCCTCCCTGATATTCATACTGAGGGATGATGTTTATGATTCCTATCTGACTGAGGACAGAATAGCTTTATGAAACTGTAATGAATATGAATAGACTGTAGTTTAGTTTCTTTGTTGGTTAGGAACCTGTTCATTATTCTTATATTGTTATACTTAATAGGAGTATTAATGCAAAAAATTATAAAAAAAAAAAAAAAAAAAAAAAAATATATATATATATATATATATATATATATATATATATATATACATATATAATATATACATATATATATATATATATATATATATATATATACATATATATATATATATATATATATATATATATATATATATATATATATATATATATATATATAAGATGTAGCTAAAATAATTTTATACAGTACAGGGGAGCCAAAACAGTCCCAAATCATACCTATTAGTAATGATAGTCATACTATTGATGACAATTTTACACAGAATTCGACTAATGAACTTATAAACTGTCACAATAGACACCGTGAACACAGTATATTTTTAACTGGGCTATTGGATGCAAGACTATTCATTTTTAGTCAGCTAACTAAACCTTGCTATCACAGCCTATTTTATTAGCGCATTTAAATACTTAGAAATAAGAGAAAATAATTTGGCAACAATAAAAAAAAAATCAGTAAACGTGCAAAATAATAAATATGTATATCACACTATTTAAGGATCTACTAATTCCTCAAATTCATTTATGTGAAGAATCCTGCAGCTCATGTCAGTCTCACGTCCATCAACAGAGACTTACTTGCAGCTAACAAAAAGCCTTCAACAAAAGAAGAATCCTGAATGCAGCTGCACATGGGAGGTTTTTCTGCCATGTTTAACTTTACCCTCAGTATAGTCCAAAATGAAGTCTAAAAATCCAACAAAACTAGCTGAATCTCTAAACTAGCTAAGATAACTATGTATTGAAGTTCACAATGCCACAGTGCAAGCATTTGTATTTAGTTTTTGTATTTAGGTTTAAAGACGGTATAAAAAATGGCAGCCAGAATTCTTTGCACTATACCCTTCATCCAAAGTTAATATGAAATTGATAACACAAAATCACACTCTCAGTTAGTGTAGAAGAAGATTACTTCTCAATTAGAAGTAGATTACTTTTCTGCCATTTAGTGAAATACAGGATTGACCTTTAAAAAATACTAACAATTCTAATATCCATAGTTTTGTATGTTGCTATACCAGTTGGATTTAATTTTAAGTATAAAATTAAAGGTTAAGATTCTGCACACACAAATAACTAAGGAACTACATACACAAACATTAAAATTTAATACTCGACATTATTATCCTAAGTGTGGGAAAAACATCGAAGACGGATGCCAGATCCAGACAAAAGCAATTTTTTCATCTTAGCATATCTTTAAAAATTATTTAAGTTGAAGTGCCACTTCCAGGTCTCTGCTAATTATACTCATGAGCTTCCTAGTCATACTTAAGCAAGTATCCAGATGGCTATTTTTTTTACTTGTTAATATTTCACATACACAAGCAATATGACAAAAAAAATCCAATTAGAATTTTTAGATTCAGGATTTCCCTTTATAAGATTACTGAGCTGCTAGTAAATGTGTGGATATATATATAAGTTTAAAAATTCTTGCAGCAGGACTTCATTCAGCACTGAAGATTATACTGTGCCTGATCATGAAGCAGCATGCATGGTATTTGCTTGCCATTTACTGTATGGACATGACGCTTCTCTCAGCCTCATCAATCCTTCTCAGCCTTTGGCATGGATTCAATCTGTTCATAAAGTGAATTCATCACATCCATTACTCTCTCTCCCTCCAGCGGATATAACGCAATAGCTTGAAGGCCCTCCCAGGCAGACCCTCACAACTTGTTGTTAACATCATTCCATAACTCAGGGTGAGTCAAACTCTGTGCATATTGCAAATCCGAAGATCATTCATTTCGATCTGTTTCAGTTCAGCCTTCACGCTCTTGCACAATCCGACCTGAAACTGTTGTGCAAAATTGAAAGCATGTTTCAATGTAGTGAGCAAAAGCTCGTGTGTTGTGGAGGAAGGAGTACGTAGGTGGATAATGCTTTCTCTTGCAGATAATTTGACAAGGATGGATTGGGTTTAATCCGACAGGCAGCACGGCACTATTCTAAAAAATAATCATGTTAGACCGCTGAGTGGGTTTTTATTTTTTTCAGGAAGCAAATTATTTGCATTTTCAAAAATATTGCATAGTAAATATTGCATATGATTAATCTATTTTAAAACACAGGGTCTTAAAACAAGCTAGATCCCTTCAATCATGAACCCAGTATCCAGTGAAAGACAGGAAATCAGGGATTTGTCTTTTTTTTTTTTACTCTCTCAGACTCTCTCTCTCTCTCTCTCTTCTCCTTTTTTTTGAAAGTTCTGCACACATCTGTGTTCCCATGTGTGCTGGGGCAGATGTCAAAATTCCTTAGACCTTATGGGAACGGTGCAGAGCCTGATGAAAATAACTGGTTTGCATGAGCTTTGGTTACAAAAAAGTGGCTTTTATAGTTCCTATTGTTCAGACTGATGAGCTATGCAAGATTCATTGCTCTTTATCTGTCATTTGTATGCATGTGAATATATAGACATGTGTCCTTTAAATAGAACCTCCATGCTGCTGTGACTTGAAAAAATCTAACAGCTGAAGATGTGTGTGTGTGTGTGTGTGTGTGATACCAAGAGAATAAGTGTGAGGGTGTGGGTGACAAGGGGACTAGTGGTGAGACAAGTGTTCCTACCATCTGGCCTGCTGAGGGATGAGGACCAAAGATGGACTCTCACTTCCTCAACATTCGCCACATTGTCAGCACCTTCCATGATCGCAGCCGCTGTGAACAAATGACTCTTCCAGTCCCTCTACAGCTGTCCCCCGGAGAGACCTCCGAACTCTTGTAGCCATGCAGAGACCAGTTGTGCATTGCATTTGTGCTTTCTCGTGGAATTTCACACTGTGCCGAGGGCTGTACTTCCAGAGCTGTGGTCTTAATGACCACATTTTTTCAAAATGATTGTTTAATGACATGATGATGGGGGAGATTACTATCAACTGCTTTCAGCTACAATTGTTGGAGTGCACACTTGTTTACCCAAAGCTTAACAAATATTAATGTAATGAAAGTGAAGTTCTCATGGTGAAAAGTTCAGGAATAAAATGCCTTAATGCCATTTATCTTTCAGACATTTGAACATAAAATTAATATTTCCTGCATTCACAAGTTGTTAGTCTTTCTTTTTCAAAGGATGTATAGGTTTGTACCCCACTTCAGTGTTTTAATTAAATGCTTTTTTTCTTAGATTCTTTAAAAATATATATATTTAAACCTGTTGGTTTGTAACTCTGTGTTTAATGCAGCACCATGATGTGACTGATTCCCTGTGGGAGGCACGTCTGTCATTCTAACCTCAGGGATTTCCTCCCAGGAAATTTGTAAGCAAATGAGCATAGTAATTGCCTGATGCATGTTTTTTTCCTTTTTTCCAGCTCACACATGCCAGTGCGCAAGCAGTTACACAAAGAAATGTGAGCTCAACAAAATCTTACCCGAAACATAAAGATGATTGTGTTGAAATCAAAACATTAATTTTATTTTAAATTTAACCACTCTTATTAAGACTAGATTGTGAGCTTTGAGATGACAAAAGTCCTTCACTCAAGTAGAAGTACAGATATTCATGTTTTAAAAGACTCTGTTAAAAGTTGAAATGCTGACTACACTTTTTCCCTCAAGTTAAAGTAATGAAGTTAGTAATGTGCTCTGACTTGTATTTAAGTAAAAAAGTTGTCATTACTAATAGCTGTTTTAGTGTCACACTGGTAAATGGACCACATCATAATATATTAATACAAAAAAATGTAAAATTGTGTTACCTAATGAATGTATCCATCATATAGAACACAAGCAGAGAAAAGATGATGATCATGTGATCAGGAATGTTCCTGTTCGAAGTCATGTTTACATCGCTGACTCCCTCGGTCTCATCCACGTTAACCCCACACTTCTAATTGTGTGGTGCGTGAGAGCCGCAAAGAAATGATGTCATAAATAATTAATTTGTCTACATTTTTAATCAAGAAGAAAAGTCTAATAAAATCAGTGAAAACAGACTTTAAACCTTTTTCTTTTTTACGGTCAGTCAAGGATTAATATTCAATATCATTCTAAGTCGTCATATTCTGTTAGTCTTTTCTGCTTTCACTATATTTAGCCAGGAATAGTAAGACTACTATTAATTTTATATTAATAGTCAGATTCACTTGGCTTTGTTTCCTCTTGAAATCTATAACACAAAGGTTACTAAAGTACATTATTAACAATTTGGATTACAACAATTAGTTGTGTTTTCATTTTCCAATATACAGCTAGACCTTTTTTCATTCAGTGTTTCACTATTCGGTCATTTCTTTTCTAGTTTGTTTGGACTTTACATCCATTTTAAAACACACAACTCCTTGAACTTCTCAGTTTGGTGCAAAGCCTATTTGTTGTGAACATGTGCTTATCGTTGATTATTGGCTGCAATGTGAATCCAAGGCCATCGCAGGCCATGTAGCACTTTGCGACTGCCAAGTATCATATAAAAATGCATATAAAGCAATGCTTATTAATAATAGCTTTTGAAAAGAAATATGGATAATAGTACGCACAATCATTTATCTTTATATATTACTTTGGCAAAGAGTCTAGAGAAGACAAATAAAACAGCAGTCATGTTTAGTAAAGCAGATGATCCAGACTGGCAAAGACAGAGAAGTTGGAAAGTTGGCGAGCATCACTGAAATGAAAGACTGCTTGATTTATAGTTCTGTACTTTTGAGCTTAGTGCTGTAAAATGTGCCTTGGCATCGTGCCTTTCCTCAGGCCTCCACTGCCAGCGCTGCAGCTTCTTTTGTTGTTTCAGTTCTAGGTGGAGGTTTTCCAGCAGAGCTCCAGCAGAACCCATGCTTTCAAGGGCAACACCTGAACCCAAACAACCAATTTATCTCTTTCATGGACTTCTTCAAGCTTTATGACAGAGCAATCAAAACAGACCACAGCGCCGATTTCAAACACAGGATCCCGATGTTCGATGTCGGTTCCAGACTTTCAAGGCGGCCATTTTGACTGCCCCAAACTGGTCGTGTAATCTGGTTTTGTCAGATCGGTGTCAAAACAAATAGCAGAGCAATGATCACAATGTGAGTGCGCTGCTGGAATTTGTACAGACACACCCTCAGGGTTCTGTGTTGAAAGCCAAACCTGGTATGGACTTTAGATTGTGTTTTTCACAGCACTTAAATAAACCAGGGGTCCATTAAATAAGACAGCGGCCAGTATACTGGGGAATTTAAATTAGAGCAGTGCAGGTGGCTATGATGTTCCAGAAGTGAAATAAAATATAATCAATACCAAAAGAAACTAATGGGAACTGTTCTAAAAGGTGACGAACCTGTGAGTTCATAAAAAAAACATTGATGATGCTTTCCTCCTTTTTCCTTTCATTAAATTTTAACACATAAGTCATGTATAATGCCTTTGATAAGCCTTACAAGAAAATTAGCCAACAATGACTAAATACACTCTTAAAAGAAAGAAGAAACCCCTAAAGGTTTCTTTTCCAAATTGTTTTGAACCTTTACAACCGTTAACCTTCCAAAGAACCATTTTTAAAAGGTAATAGAGTGTAACAATAGCAACCCAGTAAGATTGATTTTGATTTTACAATCAAGGTCTTGATAACAACAATAGCTTTTGTAACTGACATTTGGCACAAATTAACAATATTTACCCCACAACAGTCTTCAGCACCTCGCCAGATTAATGATACCCCATTTACAGCCCCACTCCCCTGATGAAATGCAAATTAGAGAAGGCTTCATCTGTCCGAATTTTCCTCCAAATGGCATGATGTCGGATGCCTGATTGAACTATAATTACAGCTATTTGGCTTAAGATCCACGTCTGGCTTTGGGACAAGTAATTAAAATTAAGGTAGGACTGCTGTGTCTTTGCCAGACCCATCTGCGGACACATGTTCCTATCACGATCTGTGTAGCTGGATGCCAAATCAATGGTTTTAAAAACACATTTTCTACATTATTCTGAAAAGCAAGTAAAACACCATAAAAGTATAAACAGTGCTGAGAAAAAGAGTATTTCTAAATCCCATTTCATTCCATTCCAAACCCTGATCTATGACCACTGACCCCAATGAAGGGTCAATTCTATTGCTTGTGTGATGTCCAGAGTCTTAATGTACAAGCCATAAACAGGACAAAAGGCATATGATGATAACCAGGAGGTTGGCAAAGGAATCATCACCCTGGAGATAGACGCAGGCTTTTGTACAGAGCTGATGAAGCTGAGCAGAAGCCTGGAGCCACTTTCAGCACTCCATTAATCAGGGCTTAAACAGCTGTGGCCTGCCTCACTTCTTCTGCAGCCTAATTTTACTGCCGACCTCAGACCAGTTTGTTGCCATACTTACCATCTACTGGTGACCAATTGATTGGATGTTGGATGATTATAAATAGACACAAGAACAGACAAAATAGCTCTGAAAATGTAAAATCCAGTAGTAATTCTGTGGATATCTAATTAAAGTTGAGACACAGAAACAACTTTGCAGTCAAAAAGCTCATTTTGTACTAATTGAACATTTCATATCAAGTGCGACTCGAGCACACAGTAGTTTCACATTAACAAGGATTACAGGATTTTCTGGTTTCCTTGTTGAGAGTGTAACGGCAGGCCTGTGTTCTAAACCTCTTCTTATGGATCATTAATTACTTCTTTTAGGCTTAGGGTTTATTTGTCAGGCGTTATTGCTTCGCGTAGATGGATAGCTCCTGTGCCGTCAGTTTCGTAAAAGCCCATTCTTGAAGTGTTGGAGCTACCCAAATATTTATTCTGCCTGGACCAAGCTGAACATCTCAGTGTGCCTTGCTTCCATTGCCAAACACTCAGAAGGCCCCTTGTGTTTAAAAAGGTTAGATCCTCTCATTCTGTTTATAATAAGTGCAGTCGAGACCCAACCACGTCTAAGAAAAAAGATCTACTTTGCATGAGTCAGGCATTAATCAGCACCTAATAATATTTTGTGCTTACCGTTGATGACAATTAATGCGAGTAATTCGAGGCAAACATCTCCACTAATATTTCAGTGTAGCAACAATAGAATCGTGTTTATGACACAGCATAGTGTGGCGTCAGTTTCTGAGAAACCGATTTGCACGTTTTGTTCCAGCATGTTTCCAAAACACACTTCAAAGCATTTTTTTTGCCATTGGTTCTCGGCGCAGTGACTTCACGAGTGTATCTCCAACGCCGATCACCATCACAGGGGCTGCGCAGCCATTTCACGCGTCATTGAGCGAGCAAACAAACAGAGGTGCGACCCGGCCCGCTTAACGTAACAACCGAACAGCAGATCAACACATCCATGAAGAGATGTACAAGGAATGTTTTTTGCTCTTGTTCCCTCCCCCGAGTGGTAACGAGGCAAAGCCAAGCTGAGATTCCTCTGTGTCAGACGTGTGTATTAGATTGCATCCTGAGGCAGTGCACCTGGGTGCTGCTGTTGACACAACCGGCATCCACACTGACAATATTTATGGTCACTTCAGGGTGACCACAGATGTGTGAATGTCTTCTGCATTTGTCTGGAGTTAGGGTTTAGCTCATCCGATTGTGGAGCTGGCAGGGGTTTTCGGTTGTTCCCTCAGAACAATACAATACTCCTAATACATACAAACACTAGTGTCTAACATACACAAACACACTCAGTCTTATTACATTGTAAATGATCTGGTGCAGGAAATGGAACACTACAGAGAGCGCTAAACAAGTCTCTACCGAGCTTGCCAGCACTAATTCCAAACAGTACAAAGTCTTCTAACTATAATACTACATAGATGTCAGGGTAATTAGCAAATAGCACTCATTTTCTTAGATTGTTAGCTGTAGCGTGGTAGAAAAAGGAGCAATATTTACACTGTTTACAAGTCTATAAAAATTATTACTTGTCACACTGTATGAGATAAGGGTAATATAAATCTCAAACAAACTTTGCGATAATATCTTCTCCGTGTCAGATTATACGATGAAGATCCTCTAACAATAAACCTGCGATTAAGGAAAATTACTAGGTTCTGCTTACGCTATCAATCAGCATGGTTAAGGTTCGTGCAATAAATGGGGTTAAATAAACAGACACTAGCCTGTGTGGCAATGTTATGTGTAGAGATTACATTTTATAAGCCAAAGAAATTATAATTTAACAAACCTTTGAATCTAACATTACTCTTTTACGTTACATCATTGCACATTACTACCATATGTGTAGCTGTACATTGAGGTTACCATAATTCTGTGCCATCCTCCAGTTTTTCGTTCATCTTGCAATGCAACAATACTGAATGAACCACAGGTAAATGTGACACAGGCATTCTAAAGATATGTCCATTGCCATGGTATAGAAAAAAAAGCATATGTATAATATACAAAACAAAGGAAAAAACATGAATACCCTGAAACATTATAATGAAAACAACACATGAGACACAGGGTGCAGTGAACAGTGAAGTATACATACACAAGTGCTAATTACCATGAATGTGAAGCAGGTGTGGAAAGTCATGTGACATGACATGTGACAGTGCAGTGGTTTGTGGAAAACATGTCAGTAATCCTCCAACCATTAGTCCAACTCATTTGAAATTAAATGATCTTTTCCTCTCTGTTTTGGCCTCTGCCAAATCCAAGTTTTCCAAATCCGTTTTTTGGCATGATAGTCGAAAGCAATTACTTATTTTTAAGTCAGGTGATCCATTTAACTAAAAACTATTTTATATTACTGACTCCACCCTTTTGTTTGTCCATTTTGTCAATGTGACCAAGGTAGTTCACAAAGACACAGGAAAAGAAAATGGATGGAAAAGTTTTAAGTTTTAACACATATTAAGTATAAGAATGTGTTTTCAAATGCATTGATGTGGACGAGTTGGTTTTAATTTGTACTCAATAATGTGAATTTTCTAATATTGTGTGATTTAATTGTAAAGAAATTTGGCCAAAAAAACAAAAAACATTGCGTGCAAACATTGTTATCAAGTACAAACTGCATGCACTTTCATTTAAGTGTAGATTGTTAAGGTAATTACAGGTTAAGCAAATCATGCCAATTTTCTGGAGCAAATCCTCCAGATTTAAACTATTCCCTTTAAATATTCCAAGCAAACACAGGCTGCATGTTACTTCCTAAAAACAATCAGAATTATGTCATATCTGATCACAGCAATGACTTCAGTTTAACAAATTTGGACAAGAAAGTGTGTAAAAACATCATATCATAAAAATGTCAGTATTGATCTGCGCCTCTGGTATAAAGCCTATAAATCACAACCTTGTGATTAAGGCATGACTCAGGAAAGGCAGTTTTCTCTGTAGTGAGAGTTGTTTTGAAGGCTGCTGACCTTTTTTTTCCACTTTGTCCAGATTTTGTAGTAGAAAACAACATCGAGCATCTTTCTTTTTTCCCCCTTAATGAAGCCGTGTCTTCTTGATTGAAGTTTATATAGGAAGGTCAGCGGTTGCTGCTTCGGGGCCCTGGGCCTCCTTCAGGTGCTATATATCAACCCAGAGCAATAAACGCCACTGGCTGTGTTTCTCAGGACAAAGGCAGGTGTCTTCTCATCTCTGGTAAAGATGAATGTGTGGTCCATGGTCAAGGTGAATCTCAAAATGGGAAAAAAAATGTAGGAAAAAAAAAAATAATAAATATATATTTTTAAACAATATCCAAAAAATTCTGCATGTAAAATACGTCATTTAAAAGTGCTTTAACATGCAGGATTTATGTTTAATCTCAGATTTGGCAACCTAATAATCTCCTTAATATTAACTCATCACCTATGCTGATTTCCTTCTGTTATAAGAATGACAACAGACTCTGTTTGGAATAATGTTTTTATGGAGCTTTTATAGTTATTAAAACGCTCATTCGGTTTAATTTGATTTGCACAGCAGTTTTAGCGATGGAAATAAATCTGGAAATAATGTTGGTTATAGGAAAATAATCAATAAAGTTACCTCAAACATCTTACAGCAGTTTTTATGTTTTCTAATGAATGAATGATATCTTTTTCCTAGCTATATTTTCTTATAAACTAATTTTATAGTTAGTAAGAATGTAGAAAAGCAAGTTGTAGAATGTCCTTGAGATACGTTATCGCTTACAACGACTATAAACAGCCATAATCTCATCAGACTCCATGCATCATAATAAAGCAAATGGTAGATGAAAGTGGAGATATTCTTTCTATACAGAGTTTAACATATAAGAAATAAAGACCATGAAACAATACAATAGATACTCTGAACCACAAATCTGAGCACAAGCTAAACCAATAACAAACATGAGACAAAGAGTGCTGTGAAAGGTGAGACCTTGGACAAGTGCTAATTAAGGTGATAAGAGACAGGTGTGAAAGATTACTGACATGTGAAAGGCGTGTGAGGGTGTGATGGCTGATGGGAAATGTAGTCCAGGGTCCTAAATCCTGAACCTCCCTAATTTTTGCCTTTAGAAGTAAATGAGACAAAGAAATAACAGTTTGTCTTGTTACTAAGTAACTGCACAGGGTCTCGAGGATCCTGTCCTCAAGATTTTCCCATGTTCATACAAACAATATATCTACCAATATCCAATATCAATATATCTACCAATATCTACCAATAAAGCTGCTGTTGTAGAAAATCTATCAACAAATTCTGGCCAATCAGAATGAAGAATTCTGATATAATGTGATATAATGGCTTTTATGATTAGGGCTCACAGTAATATTCATTTTGTTAGTTCTTTATAAAAAAATAATTATATAACACAGTGAGAACTATCTAAAATGTGACAGAGAGCAAATCTTTCCAAATCGCATGGTTATAGGTTTACTATAATTCTCCAGTGTAATATAAATACAGATAATACAGCTCATTATGCAGACTGCTTAAAGGCTCAACCTCTTGTGTCCAGGTTTTACATTTCGACTGTTTTTTCTTTCCGACTGAGCATTCTGTTTAAGACAGCTCTTTTGTTTCCCGTCAAAATGTCTGGTGAAGCAATTTCCCCTTTGCTTTCACGCAGGGATGTTAGGATGACCCCAGGATGACGTTCCTGGTCTCCTCATAAGCACCAGAAGCAGTGAAGGGATCTGGTGTGCTGATCTGCTTCCCCAGGCCTTTGTCCTCGATTTCACCCAGACAAAATGGCTTGGAAATTAGATTCATGTCACAGACATTGCATTTTAAACAAGCCTGTCTGCGACAGGCCATCCCAGAGTGCACTGCTTTATTATTCACTAGCCAATGAGCTCTCCAGGACCTTTTCTCTGTGTGTATGTTTGTGTGTGTGTGTGTGTGCGTGCTGCGGGAAACAAATGAATTATTCACATTTACACACCAACTCAGGAGTGGTGCTTGATTCAGGATGCTCTCATTTCTCTCAATCTCTTTTGTGTAGACATCTAGATATGTTGCCATTGCAATAGCACCACTATTTTTTTTTTTGTTTAAGACTCTCCATCTTATTAAAATTCTCTCCTAGGAAGCCAACACATTCAGCCAAAAGCTTTCAACCAAACAGATCTGCCAATGGATTAGCATAAAGTCTAAGCTTAAAAAATCAGGCTTTGCTTTAATTAAGCTAAATTTAAACCTTGTGAATTCCACTCAAGGCTTTTATTTATTACGAATTGTTAAGTTTATTCAGCCATGGGAGCAGAGTGACTAATACATGGAATACATCTGCATGCATTTGTGCAAGGGGTTGTGCTGGAATCAGAGCTCAAACACAGGATCAGCATCAGCAATGAGAACGATTTCACCTGATTTCTCCCAGCTTTGATTCTAAGCCTCTTTTCACTTTATAGGCGCTGTTCTACTGAGGCACAAGCACCTAAATTAAACCTAGGAGTGGCAAACACCTGGGTTGTGCCTCCCCATTGCACTAATTGGTCCATGGAGTATACCACAAGCAGCAGTTTCTGCCCATAGGAGGAACAACAGCCAATAAAAAGCCTTTCCTCTGAGCAATGTGCAGATGTCAGAGATTACACTTTACCTCTCTGTTTCTACACCACTGGCACCAATTACCCCAAAAATGGCCCCTCAGAGAGCAGGGTGTGAATTTAGATTGCATCAGCCTTAAAGTACATAAACTTCACTAGAAATTAGTTTGATATATAACATGACGGCCAGGACGACCATGCCACCATTTCTGTGATATCTTGTCCACGCCGAAAAAAATTTCTGCATGTACCGAAAGCCTCATTATGCAAGTTTCACACACGAATCAAGTTTCTCAACCAAGATGGACCTATGATTGAACCCAACGGACAAATCTGCACAATGTGCGAACAAGCTGTCCTGATGTAGCTGAGTTGATTCACATGCTGGGAAGCCATTTGCATGCCTATTAAACAAACGGCTCAGTAAATCGCTGTAATCCTTTCTCACACCCACGCCAAATGGCACCATAAGGGTTGCTCAAGCAAAATATTTGCAGAAGCCGCTTGGATAGAGAGTCAAATCAGCACATTTCAGGCCCGTTCCTCTAGGGGAAGGCGAGGAGCTTGGAAAGGGTGGAGGCTCTGTTCATCCATCTGTGGCCCTCGATAAACGTGTCCAAGTTTCCAGAAAGCAGCTCATCACCGTTCCATAT
>JBCEWE010000229.1:4527914-4577914 GCA_039877035.1 Silurus lanzhouensis
GGGATTTTTTAAAGATGGCAGTTTCCTGCCAAACTTATGACTTTCAGGATGAATGTGGATCACTTACAATGATTCAGTAAATATGGCATAAACAAAGCTGTGATTTGTACACACAAAAAATATAGGAATTACTCAGTTGCTTAAATTGTATTTAATGAATTCAAGTAAATGTGTAAGGTACATGGTTTGTGTGTGTGTGCGAGTGAAAATGTGACGAGAAGTGATCATCTTAGGTAGGCACATTTACTTACTTGAGTGCTACAGCTGTTTGAAACAGATTATGTGTACAGTACAGTGTCAGCATAAACGAGAGAAGTTTTGTTTACAGGAAGTAACGTCCGGTTGACAGTTTTATTTGTACAACTAACAAATGGATCAAATGTACTTATTGGGAAAAACAGAATAAATAACTGCTAGTTAAATTTACTTACATTTGTAATGTGAATAATCCTTGGTGCTATATAAACCATATATAGAAGTCATGTGCGGAAAGTAATCCAATGGCTTACTTAAGTAAATCTCTGTGTTTATACTGCATCCAGGATACAAAAATCTAGGAAATCTTGCCAAACATAGGAATAATTAGCATTTTTACACGTTTATATTATAATATACATAAGATATATTATCATATACTGTACATATACAGTACATATTATCAGAAAGCTTTTCAAGATTGCCTTCCACAAACTAAAGAACCATGTTTTGGTATACCAGAAAAATGAATTTAAAGGAGTGCGATTGCATACGTAACACGTGATATGCTAACATACGTTTACTGCATGTGGGGGTTTACAGAAAAATGGCATCATGTTGAAAATATTTAGTGAATAAAGTTAAAATAAGCTAAAAAGAAATAGATGTTTAGTCTATGCATGGAAACTTTAAGAGGGGTTAATTAATGTTGTTGGAGGGTAAATTTTTCACAACATACAATAGATGCCACATGGAAATAGTGCAGTGTTTAAAACGTGACACTTAATTTACACATTGAAAATAAATTAAATTGCGTTTAAATGATTTACATTCCCATTCTGCTGGCATTTGCCAGAGAAAAAGTGTTTTATAAGTATGGTAGTTAAATCAAATGTTGAGGTGATTTATGGAAGTATATTGGACACGGTGTGTAGGAGTGTAGGACACTTTTATTATAAAGACCTTCCCTCTTTACTTTACATACCCAGTTGTAAATGGAATATCAGTGGAATGCAAATGTCACCAGCCTTATTATTATCAGAAATATTCTATTAGATGCAAATGTAAATTACCCATGTTTCATCTAACTGCCACCAATAAAGAATCAGTGTAGGAATAATTAATAAATTGCTTTCATTTCAGCCATGTTAATTAAACGACGTGAGCTGTTTGGTAAAGAGTCTCATCTGTAAAGAAGCCCCCTCCGCTTCAGTCCATTCTGTTTGTCTCAGGGCTTTTGATAGACCTCAGCCCCAGATTACAATAGCTCATTCATTACCCATGGATGGGGTTTTTTAGGCCAATGATGGCTTTGATGAGCTCACTGCCGCAGTTACAGAGACTCGGTCTGCATACTAACCGGGAATCCAGCTGAAGCGCTCCCACATTAATCCTCACGAAAGACGAACAAAGAACGATCAGCAAACAGAATTGTTCCGTTTTAGTTGTGTGTGGACCCAATGCATAAGCAATCAGCCTTTTCAGCATCTTCACTGTGTAAAGAGTGTTGGCTCCACTGGCCCTCGCCAGACTGTCTGCAAGTGTACAGCATGTGCTGATGAGCCCGAGAGTGCTACATCGAGTCACTTTGTGTTTACCTTTACCCAAATGTGTTTGGTTGAAAATTATCTCCCTGTTAAGTAAACCGTTAAGTGCTGGTCCATCATTTTATGGATGAATTATTTCTCATTTCTGAAAGAGATTAAGTGAGAGAGAGGGAGAGAGAGAGAGAGAAGAAAGCAAATGACAAAAGCAATCTTATAATATTTAGCCTAATGTCCATAAACAAGCTATTTCTCCTCCTGTAGATTTTCTCTACATTGAAAACCACTGGCCTTGTTTTATACTCAAATAAAGCTCACACTAGAGCCCACTTTACACTACACCAGCTGTCCACTTCAGTTCTCTAAGAGGCTTTATTGACCTCAGTCCTCTACCTAAAGCTCACGAGAACATCTCCAGCCGTTGCAAGCGGTGAACACAAAGAAAGGCCTATGCAGGCCATTTTGGAATTTCAGCTGTGAATGTGAAATTCACTACTCAAGAATCATCTTCACATGCTAATACAGCCGCGCCATTCACGCTAGATTGGCAAGTCACAGATTTGAAATTGCACATAATTGGCTTCGGGGAGAGCTTTCTGAGTGTGTTGTGGATGAAATAAACTTTGTTGATACTGAAAGGTTAATAAACTAAAAGTAACCTGTGTGAGATTGGTCCTTGACTTTTCACCACACAAAAACTAGAAAATAGGAAAGTATAGCTTTTACAGAAGATGGATTTATAAATTATGAATAGTAATATAACTACTAATAGGGTTTTTTATTTAACTGACAGAAAAATAATAATATCCAGCACTGGTTAGCACAGATTTCTTTATCGTCAATGCTACTACTTGTGCTGCTAATTTTACTAAAATGAAGCACTTGTGTATTCATTACACAGTAAATTGGCAGTTTATTACACCGAAGCTACTCTAATTTACCATAATTTACCATTTACCCATAATTTCAAAACAAATTTAGGCCTCAATCATCCCATTTATTTCTCCAACAAGTTTTACCTGTAATCTAATGGAAAGTGCTGCCAACAGTTTTTCTTTTCTTTCATCAAATGTTTGACTTTGTTTAAAAAGTGACAAATGGTATTTTAAACAACCTGGTCCCAAGTTGGTAGACGAATGACAAAAAGACAATTGTGCCATGTACATATTGTTAATGCCTAAATATCAGAGATGGGAAATAAGGAAGTACAAATACTAGTACAGATATTGGTGTAAAAATCTAATAAGTGAAATTAAAAAACGTCTGAAAAATGAATGTAAAAGTAATGATGCCAGAAAAAATCTATTTAAATACACTAACAAAGAATTTATGCTTTAATACTTCCCATTTCTGCCTAAAAATGACATAAATATTAACATTCCCCATTATTATTTACTTTACTGATTTTTAATGTCAAAAGATCTGACATCTTTCATAAGACCATTAGAGTTTACATTTAGTCCCAATTTGCTGTTATAATAACCTCCACTCTTCTGGGAAGATTTTCCACTAGATCTTGGAGTGTATTTGTGGAGATTTGTGCTCATTGAGCCACACGTGTTTTAGTAAAGTCAGGTAGTGATGGTGCAGTCAGCATTCCAATTCATCCCAAAGATTATGTGCATTAGGGTTAAGATCAGAGCGCTATAGCAGGCCACTCAAGATCTAACACTCTAACCCATGTCAGCCATATCCTAATAGACTGTGCGCAGGTGCATTGTCAAGCTGAAACAAGTTTGGGTCTCTGACTTTAAATAAATAGAATATTTTATGCTACTGCATCCAAATACTAAATGTCTTAGCAGCTTGGGGAGGAACCACATATGGCAGGAAAAGTCAGGTGCCCTAATACCTTTGTCCATATACAGTGGAACCCGGTTATCTCGCCCTCGGTTACCTCGACAACCCTATTAAGTCGACGTTTTTGAAGTGGAACCGCCAAATTCTCGCTTTTTCTTAGCATTTTTTATCAGTTATGGCGACTTTTTTATGTCGCGGAACCCTAATATCTCGAGCACAAGGGGGGAAAAATTAGAAATTTTAACGTCAGTTATGTCGATCGGCGCTGTGCAGCCGCAGAAGAACTCGCGAAAGTGGCGGAAAAATCAAACCTTACAGATACTACAGGTGTTTGTATTGTATACTGGTGACTCTCTGCTGTTAGTAAGTGCACATATGCATTTTTTTGTTAAATGTTATGCGATGAACGGGAGCGCGACGCTCCCGGCTTCAACTCCTTACCGAGCGCGCGCGCGTCGCTTCTTACCGAGAGAGCCGTGCTCCTTACCGAGCGCGCGCGCGAGCAGGGTAAGGAGCACGGCTCTCTCGGTAAGGAGTTGAAGCCGGGAGCTTCAGAGAAAGCGGCCGAGAAAGCACCTGCCACGCCCCCTTCGGCCGTTCACGTTTGAGACTTTTCTGTCCCTCGTTTTTGGTTTTGGGTTTGGTTTTGGATCTTCCGGGGTTTTTTTTCCGGCTTCGCGCCGTGCCGCCGGTCGCGGTATTATTTTTCCCTATTTTTACATTCACAAACTCTCTCTCTCTCTCTCTCTCTCTCTCTCTATCTCTCTCTCTCGGCTTATCTCCCCCTCGGCATCGCGGACGGACGTTTTTTCGGACACTTTGCTTTGTGTGTTTGTGCGGATTACTTCAGCCTGATGGTCATAAGTTTTCAGAAACTTAGTTACTGTTTATTCTTCTTTTTTTTTCCACATGTGGACTAAATGTGAGACGGCACTGTGCAGCCGCTGTTTTTTTTATTTTTTTTTGAGCGATCTGTGTGTTTATAATGTTGGAGAATATAATAAAGGTTTGTATGGAGAATGGACGGTGGTTTGTATTGTATACTGGTAAATCTCTGCTGTTAGTAGGTGCACTTATGCCTTTTGGTGTTAACAAACGTATGTACATTTTTATAGCATGCCTTCATCAAACAAATCGCGGCAACGCTGTTGTGTAAAAAACCCTCCAAAAACACGTGCATGCACATTCTCATTTATTAACGCACATCATGTACATAAAGAAATTTCAAGCACGTTAATATACTGCAGCCATTTTGATTTTTGTTTATCTCGATCATCGGTTACCTCGATGCTTTTTGGCGACCCCCTAGGACATCGACATAACCGGGTTCCACTGTACTTAATTGTTTATTGTGTGTCAGCACAAAGGGGATCCTGTCAGCACTACTTATTGTTTATGTTATTGTAGCTATAAAAAAGAACATATAGAAAGCTATAGAAAGAAACAACCTTACCTCTTATTATTACAAAGCCCTGACTCTGGAGACTCTGGAGATAAATATACACCTCTGTACAGATAACATCATATACAATTTTTTTTTGTTTATTAGAACACGATTAGTTAAAGCACTCACCGTACTCAAGTCCCCAAAGTGTAAACTTTCAGTAATAGAAACAATAACAATAAGTGGTTAGTTAATCAATATCAATCTATTAAAACATACTGACACTCAAATGTCATGTACAAGCCTCAATGCTGTATGTAGCCGACCTTGAGAATCATACTGCACACAGACGCTCTTTGACATTTTTTTGTTTTCCAGCTTTACATTCAACATGGCGCTTAGTTACATTCAGTCACTCACCAAACAAAAACGTAAAATGTAAACCTGGTTCTAACTTTGCCGCATTGTACTGTTGGTGGTTTTATGTATACTCCAACACAACATCCCTGTTTTCCTTTCAGTTAGCTTGGTGTTGAAACAACTATGAAAGAAATACCTTCTGACTGGGTCCACTGGCCTGATATGTTTAACAAAACAAACCAGTGTTTCCAAATCCCTGTGTGTGCCTGAGTGGATCTTCTGAAATATTCCTGATGACAACTTAATCCAGGTTTGCCAACAGATAAAGTCTGTATAGTCAGTGTCAGGACGATAGCAGCAACAGGTAGGACAATAGCTCCCACCCTGCAAACCAACATCAGGATAGAACAGCTTATTTCCCCTCAGCTTATCTGAATAAACTGCTCTGAATGTCCTATGGTCAGTAAGATAAGCTGATTATTGATTTGTCAGTTAGACCATCAGACCCATTGTGCGATGTGGTTCGTTTGATACAGTATGTCTGGCTTGCATGGTGCTCGGATGAAAAATGTCACGTCAGTGTCTACTCTTTGTCTGTGTATGCGCAGTGAGGAATAATTGATGGTCTGTACTCCAAAGAAAATCTTGAAAAAAAGCAGTGCAGCATTGTGTAAATCGATCATATATTATTGTTTAAGGATGACATAACTAAACTATATAACATTATATAGTATATAAATTAAGCAAACATTAAATATATATATATATATATATACACAATTTATACATTTAATTTTAATTAAATGGTCACTTGAACTGAAGACTCAAACCTGTTCCAGCTTGACATTGCCAATGTGCACAAAGCAAGCTCCATGAAGATATGGTTTACAATCTTTTGGAGTGGAAGATCATGAGTGGTCTGCTATCTCCACAAGCACACTCCAGAATCTAGTAGAACATCTTTCCAGAAGAGTGGAGATTATTATAACAGCCAACAGAGACCAAACATGGAATGGGATGTTCAAAAAGCACACGAATTTTATGGTAAATAAAGAATCTTGAATCTTGAACTGTGAAAACATTGGTTAAATTCTGTCACAGACACAGACTTTTTCAATCAATGAAACAACAGCTTTTTATACAGCATCAGGCAAAAACTGGGTGTACTTTCGAGTTTTATTTTGAGCTACTGTATACTGAGAACACACACCCACAAAATCTTCCCTCTGTAAAAAATAATCATATCAACAAATGCTCAATCTACAAATATGTTTGACTGAAAAACTTATATGTACAGTTCATACATAGGAAATGTAAAATATGTAGGTGTTTTCTGTTATAGAAAAAGAATCAGTGATGTTTCACTGTTACCTCCCCAAAGCTGATTCGTTTTCATTCATTCCATATGATCAGAGCTCTTATTCCACAGCAAGATGCCAAGTATTACATGTAATTTTTTATTAATGACACACTTTTATCCATTTATAGTCACATTTGATGTTGGGGAATGTCCATAAAACAAGTTTACCATCTAAAAAGCAGTCTGTTTTTTTCCCCAATCTATCATGAACGCTCATGAAAGCATATCTCTGTCCTGGAGACTTTCCCATAGCATTAAATCAAAAGTAAGATGATTGTATATTATTCTTTATATATCATAAAGAATAATATACAATCACATTTTCTTCTTTAGGCTTAGATCTGCCACAAAAGTCCATGTATAAGTAGTTATTACAGAAACAATAATATACAGGTGTACATTAAAGAACAGGTGTTTTAATATAAATGTTGAAAGTGCAGTTATTGCATTATTTTTGCCATACACATACACCAATCAGGCATAAGTTTATGAACACAGTCGTGACACATCAAACATTACCATTAACTTCTTCAGTAATTTGTGCTACAGTAGCTCTTTTGTTGGATCGGACCACATGGGCCAGCCTTCGCTTCCCATGTGCATCAATGAGCCTTGGACCACTTTTGATAAATACTGACCACTGCAGACCGGAAACATCCCGTCAGAGCCGCAGTTTTGGAAATGCTCTGACCCAGTCATCTAGCCATCACAATTTGGTCCTTGTCAAACTCACTCACATCCATTTGCCCATTTTTCCTGTTTCTAACACGTCAACTTTGAGATACTCAGTGTTATTCATTCACCGGTCATAATGTTATAATGTAATGTCTGGTTAGTATAAAAATTTTTATATATATATATATATATATATATATATATATATATATATATATATATATATATATATATATATATACTTGGTGTATGAAGTAATAAAGCCAAAAGTGAGGACTATGTTGCTGTATCTATATTAAAGTGCTTCACTGCCTGTGTCTTCCATCAATATGATGAAAAACAATGAGACTGCTCCATGCCACTTATGATATTCGTCGGCATGACGGCGTGTCACAGAGGTGTCATTTCAGCAGTTTAAGAATGATTCAAGAGAGCTAATCAGGAGCTTGCTGGCACTACATGACTGGTGACCTTCCAATTAAATTACAGAAGAGGGGTCTACGTTTTTCAATTCATTCAGATAGTTCCAGAACACAGAGAACGGTCATCTTGGAGTTACTGTGACCTCGGGTGTCTTCATCTGGCTCATACAGGCAGCAGGCAGCCAATCATACCAGTGACCGGTTCCTCATGCTAACTCTAATGACTCCAATGCTCTAGATGATATCTAAAATAGCTCTATGAAACACGATGAGGCCGCAGTGTGTCAGAGGATTCCTCATCCACGCATTATAAATCCTGACAAGCCCATTGCAGCATATCTGCAGATATAATACTCCCATAATGACACTCTCACCTTGACTCATTCCTTACTCATGACAGGGTAATAGAAGGCTCGATACAAAGCGGAAAATGCAGCTGAAATTTGCTTCGTAGGAAGAAAAAGCCAGATGATAGCTTCCTTTTTGATATACACAGCTTTTTTCCCCATGCATGTAAGTGATGGATAAAGAAACACAGCTGCTTGTATGATGACTTTTTTTTATTTGCAGTCTAATTTTGGTGAAAGGAAATGCTGTGAAAATTGTACTGCTACAGCTTATGGTAATGGATTGTTCCAACATTAAACAGATTTAAACACCAACAATGACAGCTATGAAGCATAAAATGGAAGTACATGAATACACACATCAGAAACAGCATCTCCAGACACCGCCCAAATGATACAACACTAATACTGAGCACACAGAGGAGCAATGAGTGTTTTCGTGATGCATGTGAGCTTTACTCGAAAAGCTTCATCAAACAAAACACACATATTGTTCAGTACTTGACCTTAAATGCCATATGTTTTTTTTTTCTATTCCCCCCATCATATGAACCATAGATCAATACAACTTGACTGAAAAAAAAACATCTTGGGCAATCGGGGTCTCCTTGAAATGCTCAGGTATGTCAAAAGTATTTCATCATATACGAATAATTAAGCAAATCTGCATGAGGGAATTAAGGATGCCAAAAAATGATGCCACGCTGCACTGCTTGCTTTGTTCTGAGCTTCAGCCTTACACACCAGTCAAGAGGAGTCTAAAAAAAAAGATTAGGGATTGGCATGATTGTCAGTAAGATATGACAAAAGACTGATGTGGTGAACAGCAGGCTCAAGGCTTCTCTTAAAATCACTTTTTGGTTCACCATGAAACAACAAAGAGGGCGGCACTTCCTAGGAAGCGAGTCGGCTCTGAACCTTTGTATGAGATGTCACCGTACAAAAGGAGCTGTCTGTACTAGACGCATTTCAGATGAGACTGGATGAACAGACATCCCAATGATGTAATGGGAATGTGTGTGTGTGTGTGTGTGTGTGTGTGTGTGTATAGGGGGTTATGGGTGAAAAAGAAAACCGTCAGCAAAAAAATCACAAAAGTATCTCATAAAAAAGGTCACCAGAACAAGGTCAAGACCAGCAATATATGTAGCCAAGAAATGCCCTAAAAAAGCAAAGGTGTCATCATTAATTTGAACCTGGATCCTCAGTGCTCTTTTAATTGTGTCTATGCACTGACAGGATGACAGATCCAGTGAGAGCCAGATGCTTGTGTCTGGCAGTATGAGGACAGACAGAGAGAGATAGAGAGAGAGAGAGAAAGAGAGAGAGAGAGAGAGAGAGAGAGAGAGAGAGAGAGAGAGAGAGAGAGAGAGAGAGAGAGAGAGAGAGAGAGTAATGAGGCACAGTGTGCAAATCACACCACCTATCAACCAGCTTTGGTTGCAAAATTTTCTAAATTCATTCCTTCGCTCATTAAGGCACACTTCACTTCCCCCACTGTCTTATTTACACTTTCCTGCATGAACAGATGAATGGCAGCGTCTATCTCCAGTATACTGCGATGCACATACACACATGGTTGTATATTACTATGCAAAGGGGTTGTTACAGTAGAAATCCTAACACTGCTGACTGCTGAAACACATCACTAATTTCATTAGCAAGCTTTCACAGCACAGTGAAATTCTTTCTTCACATATCCCAGCTTGCTCAGAAGCTGAGGTCAGAGTGTAGGGTCAGCCATGATACAGCGCCCCGGGAGCACAGAGAGTTAAGGGCCTTGCTCAAGGGCCCAAGAGTATCAGCTTGACGATTCCAGGGCTTGAACCCCCGACCTTCCAAACAGTAATCCAGCACCTTAACCGCTAAACTACCACTCTAAAGCTATACATTTATTGCTAAATAATGATGCAAACAACATAGGAGTCAGAGGTTCTTCATAAAGCAAAATCAAGCTGATGCCAAAGTTGGTGCATTTCGTTTTCCATTATCTATTTTCAGAATTAGACAAAAGATGAACAATGTATCAATGGTAATAAGAGGGAATTAGCAGCAGAGGCATATATAATTACAAGGTTTCATGTTTTCATTGCTTTTGCCAAAATGTACATCAACATCTGTTCTGAAAACAGAGTCTACAAAATGATAACATATTTGTTATATACTATTAAAGTGTATAAAGCCATTCGTCAGGAGAAAACTAGTCAAATTAACCAACACTAGTTTTCTGTGGTAGCACTAGCTAGCTAGCTAAATTAGCCATAGTTGAAAATAACGGCTGCTTACAATTAAAAAAAGTGATAAACCGTCTTTTTTAAATTTGTTGTTGTTACTGTGCCTTAATAGTGTCGTTAATGTGTAAAAACATTCAGCAAAAATGGCTAATGGCATAACGAGGCAGGAGTAGCTGCAAGTGAAGATTAATCGATTAATATGATAAAGAATTACAAGATAAAGAATAATAAACAAAAGCACAGTTTGAAAGATTTATCTGGACAATGGAACATAAAGCAAGAAACCCTCTAGACATTTAAATAGTTTAACATGCACTAGTAATGTAATAAGAGTTAACAGCTTGGATTATAATCACCAAAATACCTAAAATATCTGAATATTCATCTAATTATATTTTTAACCAGATGTCTAGTTGTTTTCAAAGCATATCAATTATCAATAAATAGTTTCTTATTTACACAACATAGCCTGTATGTAATGAATTACATGTCACTTTGCGGATTGGGGACATATTGCATGCACTTTGTCACTTTGTGAATTGAAGCTAGTTTAGAAAACAGATCAAAATCAATCTTGGGTCAGTCATCAATAATAACCTCTAGCTGTCTGTCTGTATGTATGTTGACAGGTAACTACATACATTAAGTGCCAAATTGACTATATATTGAAGTAAGTAGGTGAATGGGTATATGTGTAAGTGAATGGGTAAGTACTTAAATAGGAGGCAGTTATGAAGTTATATTATGTTACGTAGTTAAGTAGGTATATTGGTGATTCTGCAAATAACTGTCTAAGTAATTAGGCACGTCAGTAAATAATAATGTAAGAAAGTAAATAGTTAAGTAAGTAATTAACATGCGTGTAACTTTAGCACACATATAGGCATGGCGAGTATACCTGGAAAAACTGGTCTACAAAAAAAAGAAAAAGAAGAATCTGATTTCTGCGTTTTAGCCTACAGATTGTTCCATCAAACCTATCTAAGCAAATTCCCAGAAGGATGTGATCACTTGGACTGTTGCAGAAACACACACATACACTTTCTCACATTTACACACAAGCCTACATTTTTACACACACAAACACACACCCTCTCTTACATCCTCACAGGCCTACACTTGTACGCAGACACACACACACACACACACACACACACACACACACATACACAAACACACACACACACACAGAGCATGCAGCTGCAGGGTTCAAGTGTTGCCAGATGAAGTGATTTTCCTCACCGGGTCTGTAGCAGGCCTTGTCCATTAGCAGCGGAGCAGAGGCCATCCAGCAGAGGCATGAGCATGGAGCTTTTGCTTTAAAGCTGATTCCTGTTTAAATAGGATTAGTATTTTGTCTAGAAGAAGGTCAACGTCTTTCCTGAGCTGAACAATGTTCCTCATCTGCTTTCTGAGCAGAAATGAACATCACATTGTGCCGACATTAATAAGAAATCCAGTCTAAGATGCAACAACACCCATTATGCATAGGGTGCATACTCTTGGGGGAAAAAAGCCTGACAACATATTGCTGGCTATTTTTTGGAGCTGTCAGCTAAAACAAAAAGTAGGGTTTTTATTCAGGTATCTACCTCCTGCACAGTGCAGGGTTTTGTAAGAATCTCCCTCTCAGATAAAATTTGTTAGTTTATATAGTGAACTAAAGCACTACACACTTTTAAAACATGGGGGAATTATAAAAAAAAAAAGCCTTGCATGTAGAACATTCCCGAAAGGTTCCCCAGACAGGGCTAAGAATAGCCCAGACGCTTTCCAATCCAAACAAACTGCTACACATTTCTGCCTGGCTCAGGGGACGCCTCGGGTTTAAACACCTGCGAGGTGTCGAAAGCTCAGTATATTATTTGGAGGAGAAAAAAAACCTCATATTGTAAGATATAAGGCCTTTCCCCTATTCCCTGAACGTGCATATTATATCCACTAAATTACTAAATATCTCTTGAGGAAAATTTACGGTGTCCTGAGGTAAAAGGTACACAGGCCTGAGGACTGGAGAAAGATTTACACAGGAATTTTACTTTGTGACAGGATTGTGACATATAATGATTTTACAGGATGTTGCCATGATGGTGTAATGAAGTGATCGCTTGAATGAAAGGTGTAAAACTGAAGGCTTATGTGATAATGTCAGAAAAGTATCCTGTTGTGCCTGTATAATTAGACATGGAAAAGTGATCAACGCGATGTTATCTGAAGCATAGTAGCATCTATTTTCGATAAATACTTCCTGTCAGTATGCTCGCTTCCCGTCTCTATATTCGCCCGTTCATCTGTCAACTGCGGTTCAATAACAGTCTGGACTCTCTATGATGGGCGGAATGGCCGCTGGTGCTCAAATCAGATATACTCAAAACCACACACACACACACACACACACACACACACACACGGCTTAGACTGCAGCAGGTGCTGAGATAGGAAATCTAATTGTAATTTTTTTATGCAGTTCTATTCACAGCTAATAGAACACAACTATAGATAAAGGAAAAGCAGCTGCATTACAATTGACTTGTGTTTTGCATTTATTTTTTTTTCCTTGTTCGTAGTCGAAACTCTTTTTTTAGGTGTGTTACTTACAGATGACTGAAATAAACGGTGCTAGACAATTCGGATTATTATTTTTTTTTATTATTATCTTGTGTCAAGATCACAAACAATGTAATGTCTTCTATTGACTGACGTAAGATCACCAGGGTTGACAACATGTCGATAGTGATATCGGGATTAATGGTGTCTCAGTACCCTTTTCTAAGATTTTATTATTTTTTTTCACAAATTATTTTTGAAGCAGATGATTTGTTAAAAGATCTTTTTTACTCTAAGACTATCACCAAATTCAGTTTCTCTGGCTCGTTAAAATGCTAAATCATTTATTCTTAGTCGTAAATACATCGATTTTGAATTTTAAGCAGCTACTAGCTTCTGCCAAGTCACATTTTAGAGACTATACCAAGGATTGTGACATGTAGACTACATGGACAAGTTTATCAGGTCACCTGACTTTCCCAGCCATATGTGGTTCCTACCCAAACTGTACCATACATTTGGAGGCACACAATTGCCTCCATTTTTCTATTACTTGAACTAAGAGACCCAAACATGTTCCAGCATGACAATGCCTTTGTGTACAAAGCAAACTCCATTTAGATTTGCCTTACATTGGTTTTCAGGGTAAGATCTTGAGTGGTCTGCTATAGAGCTCTGACCTTAACCTTATTAGTATAACTCCAGGCCTCCTCACCCTACATTGGTATATCAGGGATGTATTGTGCAATGGAATGTTCAAAAAGCATATACAAATCTTATGGTCATGTGTCCACAAACCTTTGCCCATATAAAATATTTTGCGAAAAGTAATTAGCTGAAAACAGCTCATCAGATCAGAAAGTAGCTACAGGGCTAGAGACATGAGATGAGATAAGAAAAGCATTTTCACAGACATTAAAACAGATTTAATTTTTATTTCCCCACTTTGTTATCTGATGACAAAAAAGTAGATGACAAAATGTCCAATTAATTATAGAGAGTCAATAACGCTGGGCTAATAATTGTGTGCGTGTGCATGTGTGTGTGGTTCATAATATGACGGAACAAAAAACATTTGGCTCGGCTGTATTAACAGTGAAATATTAAAGGTTGTTGCCATTCAGTTAGTTTTCCTGCTTTTTGGACCCCTTTAAGCAAAATTAATTATGCATCTGGGCCTTCACACATTTTATCTAAATATTCATAACAAATATCTTTAATGAAGTGAAAGTAGATTTCTTTTTTTTAGAAAAATAAAATAAATCTCCAGTGCATCATTTGCATTTATTATATATGTGCACTTACTCTCTTTCACGCACACATACAAAATCCAGTTTTCCTTAGAAATATTATCTTGAAGCAATGCATTTCTGCTCACTGTTCACATTCTATAAAGCTGAATAATTGATAGTGCACGTTTCTTAACCCTTGAACACACATTTGCAAGTCAGCAACTCCGGTTCCCTCTCATTAGCCGCTCCATTATTAAAATAGTATGACAAAATCTTATGGAGATTATAATGTGTATAATTATTACAACAGTTTAAGCTCCATAATTGACTGTTCCTTATGGCACAAAGGAGAATCAAACGTTATAGACAATTGCTGCCAGCAGCTGGTTTAATAAATGATAATGAAATCTCTCCAGAACTTTCTTTAGCGTTCTCTTCCTTTCCCACTCTGGATTCTTCGCTTTGTGATGCATAATCTTTCATTTATTTAGGCCTATTTTTTTCCCCTTAGGTAGGTTTCAGAAACAATATAACTGGCTTTGTGTTGCTATTTATGCAGCTGATGTGGCAGGAATGTGCACACACACACACACACACGCACACACACAGAAACGCTCCTATCTACATTAGCCTCCCATTGCTGCTCTCCCTCGTTTTGCTTCATTAGAGTGCAAATCCACTCCCATCACCCTGAAGATGCCACAGGGCCAGGTCGATCAGCGGGCCCATGCACTTATCTCCAGCATCCTTATAAACCCCCGGCATGCTTCACATCCTTCATCCAATCTAGTCTGGATTTCTGTGCATGAACGCAGCCTTAGCAGGATACTAAACTCCAACGCACTGATACAGATAACTCCCTAAGCACCAAGCTGCCAGAAACAAGAAATGATCTAATGGGGTTTTATGCACAGTGTACGTTTCTGATATTAAAATTAGATGTAATTTTTTTTCAAGTAACGTTAGATACATTTTTATGTCCATATCAATGTACAGTATGATATATCTTGTATACTTATCATTCCAGTCTTGTTGGAAAACATAAGTGGGCACATGAATGCACTTATTAAGTATGTCACAAACGTCCTGTAACACATTCTAACCCAGGGGTGTCCAAGCTTATCCGCAAAAAAGAGCCAGTGTGCCTGCTGGTTTTCATTTCAATCAAACAGAAGCCACACATTAGATTCTATTCTAGTCTAGATTTTGACTCTCTATAGAGTCCCACACCAGCACCGGTCTTTTCTGGATAATATCGTACATCCCGGGTTAAGCAAACTAAAGCCTTTTGGTAAATTCAGCATGTTAGAAAAATACTCCAAACATTTTCATCAAGATATTAAGCCAAGACAAGTTTGGAATATAAACAATTACCAAATTAAAAAAAAGTCTATCTCATCTTGCCTTTCTTATGTACTTGGGATTGGGTGGTGGGGCGGGGTATTAATCAAGGGTGGAAAGTAACGAATTACATTTACTCAAGTTATTGTAACTGGGTAGTTTTTTGTGTACTTCTAATAGTTTTAAAAATCTGTAATTTTACATTTACTTAAGTAGGTTTTGTTTGAAGTATTGTACTCAACTTTATTTTAAATAAAAAAAAAAAAAAAAAAATATATATATATATATATATATATATATATATATATATATATATATATATATATAGTGTTGAGATGGGATCACACCATGGACACTACTGCATTGATTGCTTGATTGGCAGAGAACAAACACGGTAAACTCACTAGAAAGAAAGATGGAGACGGACAAGACAGATGCCAATGATGCAGATCCAGCTGAAAGCGAAATGCCGTAGAATCAGTTGTTCTGTGCATGCGCTCACTGTCTGAATTATGACTCCGCATTTGTAATTTTTTTCATTATCATTATAAAAACCTTTTGCTGCAATAACTTACATTAGACGCAAGTCATTGACAAATTTTTTTTTGTTTGTTTTTTTGTTATTGCACTTTAATTTGTTTCCCTTGTTAAAAAAGTAACTCAGCAAATTTTAAATGAGCTACTTTTACATTTAATTTGAGTAGATTTTTAAACTGGTAACTTTACTTACCTTAAGTAACTTAAGTAAAACTTTATTGTAAGTAACAGTACTTTTATTTCAGTAGAATATTTCATTGCTCATTTCACCTCTGGCATTAATCACTAATAAACACTGATGTGAAATATTGTATGTTTCATGCTTGTTTTAAATGAGTTACCATTAGTCTAATTTGGTGAAATTTGTCACTACAGTAGGTCTGTTTTCCATATACACATCCATTGTTTGTAATATTGGGAATATCCATACACCTACACATTCATGTAATAATCCAATCAGTTAATCATGTGACAAGAAAATAAATAAATAAATAAATAAGTAAATAAATACATATATTTTATATATATATATTATATTATATATATATTATATATTATATTATATTTTATATATATATATATATATATATATACAGTACAGACCAAAAGTTTATAAATATTATATATACAGTACAGACCAAAAGTTTGGACACACCTGCTCATTCAAAGAGTTTTCTTTATTTTCATGACTATGAAAATTGTAGAGTCACACTGAAGGCATCAAAACTATGAAGTAACACATGTGGAATTATTTACATAACAAAAAAGTGAACTGAAAATGTCATATTGTAGGTTCTTCAAAGTAGCCATCAAGAGAATGCCAAGAGTGTGCAAAGCAGTAATCTAAGCAAAATGTGGCTACATTCAAGAACCTAAAATATGACATATTTTCAGTAGTTTCACACTTTTTTGTTATGTAAATAATTCCACATGTGTTAATTCATAGTTTTGATGCCTTCAGTGTGACTCTACAATTTTCATAGTCATGAAAATAAAGAAAACTCTTTGAATGAGAAGGTGTGTCCAAACTTTTGGTCTGTACTGTATATATATATATATATGCCAATGTTGGGCCCTTGAGCAAGGAGCTAGGCCCTTGAACCTCAACTCAAGACTGTGGTAAGTGCATCTGCCAAATGCTTTAAATGCAAAATGTAATCAAGTTTAAATAGACACTCATTACAACTGTGGTGAGTAGAAAAACACCTCAGAAAATGTCAGACCTTGGGCATCAAATGAACAGGCTGCAAGACCTGAAAGCACATCGTGTTCTATTTCTGTTAGATAAGAATCTGAGGATACAGAGGGATGCACGGGTGAGTATGAACTAATGCTCTTGGAGTGTTTCTTTATATTCGCTGCATTATGCTGCTGCTACAGTACATGATTGGCTGATCGGATAGATACCTGAATGAACAGATGTACTTTAATGCAATTTGATGTGTATATTAATCAAATGGAACAACTGCCCATTGATGTTCTGTATAAATAAACTATAAGTCAACAGGTTTGACATTTTCTCAGCACATGGAAATGAATCAACATTCTTGTCCGTTGTAATCACACATTTACACTATGTGGACAAAAGTTTGTGGACACCTGACTATAAGATTTATATTTGCTTTTAAAAATCCCATTCCAAATGTACTCCCCAGTTGCTGTTAAAATAACCTCCACTCTTCTGGGAAGATGTTCCACCAGATTTTGGAGAGTCTTTATGGAGTTTTGTGTTCATTGACAGATGTAGGGTCAGAGCTCTACAGCAGGCCACGCAAGATCTTCCACTGTAAAGCATATCTTAATGGAGCTTCATGGATTCGTGCACAAAAAGAACAGGTTTTTGGTTTTCGAGTTCAGGTGAAGGGAAAATTTTATGCTACCGCATCCAAAGATCATATACAATTGTGTCCCTTCAGCTTTGTGGTAACAGTTTGGGGGAGAACCACATACTAAATGGCTGGAAAAGTCCGGTGTCTAAATTCTTTTGTCCATATAATATGCATTACAAATAGAGATTAGGTTGAAAAAACTAATCAGGAGAATGTTTTCTTTAATAAGAAAAAAAAAATTCCAATTAAATAATGTCAAACTAACTGAAGTTCATAAGTACAAAAAACTTAAAACACCTTTTAGAACTCATTTGAACTGCATTATTAAAGCTCCACACCACCGACCACATTTACGTGCCACAACTGGATTAATCACATGAAACATTTTTTGTTGTTTTGAATCCTGGAACTGTGTAATTAAAGAAATAGACTGAGGCTGATGATACGCTTGGCCTTTTTAAATTGATGGCCCAAGGAAGATTTTTTTATTAAATGAGGTTTTTTTTTGTTACAAATTTGTGTAGGGAAACAAAGCATGAGGGAAGAAAGAAAAATAAATAAAAAAATAAGATGGAGGACAAATAATTAAGTTAAAGTTCAGAAAGGAAATAGCTTATCCCGAGCCATTCGTGCTCACGTAGGGAAGATGGTAGGAGAATCAGACAGCTGAAAAGACAGAGAGGAGAATACAGATAGAAAGAGACAGCAGAGAGAGAGAGAGAGAGAGAGAGAGAGAGAGAGAGAGAGAGAGAGAGAGAGAGAGAGAGAGAGAGAGGGGGAGACAAGCTCATGGCAAGAGCGTAAAAGTAAAAGCAGGCCCTGAAGTGTTTGTGTACGAGAGCGGGAGTCTTTATGCATAATGCATGACGGTGAAATTTAGGAAAGAAAGACTTAAGAGAAAGCACTTTTTCCATAAAAGCTGCGGGGCTAAAACAGAAGAATGACTCCATTCGCTTTATACTCGTCTTATCTCATCTTCTCGCTCTGTCTCTCTGCCTTTTGTTTTCACATCCAAGCCGTCAGAGAGAAAGACAGATGCACGGAGGTGACTAATGCGTCCCATGACTACCTTTGTGTAGAGAGAGAGGCTGCGAGAGAAAAGAGGAGAAGAGTGGAAAAAAACGAGGACAACGGCGCTGCTGTCTGATGGCATGGATGTCATACTGTATGGTACAATAAGCGTGAGATAGAGGACTCAGGGGGGCGTCTTTTATGACCTGCTGTGGGTGGAGGGCCTAATCTGGAAGAAATATGCTAATGGTGTCAGTAACGAACATTCAAGAGTCATGAATATTCAATGAATCCCGTGGCCTAAAAGCAACAATTCACACAAGTGCGCAATAAACAACTTGAACGGTTTGGAGATCGCTCCGCTTTACAAAGGGAACATGAAGGAACTGATATAGAATCAGAGCACTTTCAGAGAACAAGACAACGCGAAACAAAAAAAACACATATTATTGTGCCATGTTAGAATTATGGGTGTAACTGAATTTTCAACCAGGAACCAATGGATGGCTTGAATTTGGCTTTATCCATTGGAATTTAACTGGATTGCAGAGTTTTCACTATATGGACCTCATCAAGTCGAAAAATAAAAATAAAATAAAAATCTATCCTGAAATCATTACTTCAAGAGCATTTGGGCAAAATGAGTTCATCTCAGAAAAGATGTATAAACAAACTCATCATGTGAACTATGATTTACTCAAAATAAATTTAAACTATATGGACAAAAGTTTGTGGACACCTGACTATAAGATTTGCATGTGCTTTCTGAACATCCCACTCCACATTTAGTCCTGTCATGCTGTTATAATAACCTCCACTCTTCTGGGAAGCTGTTCCACTAGATTTTGGAGATTGCTTGTGAAGGTTTGTGCTCATTCAGCTACAAGGGTGTTAGTAAAGTCAGGTACTGATGTAGGGTGAGGAGGCCTGGTGTGCAGTCAGTGTTCCAATCAGGTGATCATGTGATCAATGTGGTTGGGATCAGAATTCTATAGCAGGCCACTCGAGATATTTCACCCTAACCCATGTAAACCATATCTTCATGGAGCTGGCTTTGTGCACAGGGGTATTGAAAAGATTTGAGTCTCAGTTCAACTAAAGGGAAAATAGACATCCTGTGTATTTGTGTGTCCAACTTTGTGGTAACAGTTTGGGGAAGAAACACACATGGCTAGAAAAGAGAGGTGTATAAAGAGTATAAAGATTGCATTGTTAAATGTATACAATTTAATAGTTGTTTCTTATTAATGAAGGCAAGTGACGGAAACAGAGACATAAAGTACGACAAATAGATTTTAAATTGGGACTTTAGCAAAATAGCCCATAGTGGGTGTCACTAAATGTAGAGGCTTTTTCATTCACAGGTGATTAGCATTTATCAATACATGCAGATGATTGTAAAGGATACTGAGGTTTGGAAGGCTGAAGCATTTATTAAAAGCTAAAAAAAATTTGATCTACGGATAGCTGGGGGAGAGGAAGAAAGGGAATCAAGACATGATCCTTTTACTTGCTATGGTTTTGTTTATTTGATGTAGTCAAAAACCTGAAATTTCTTTTTGAGGACTAAGACACGGTTGCATTTTAACGGAAGAATCAAGAATACTATCATTTAAAGTGGCTGATACTGATCAGGGACATGAACTAACAAGGTAGGGTTGGTTTCATGTTGTCTTTAGAGTTCCCTACAAAAAAAAAGACTGCTTAAGTAAACAGAGAGTGAATGCTAGCTATTCAAACAAAGGCAACACATAGAAATAGGTTTAATAAGAAGAGTAAGCCTGGTGGGGCACACCTGCCTTGATAGCTTTTTGAAGGACAGGAATAAAAACTGAGTGTTACTGTGTAATCCTGTAAGACCCCTCGGCTTGACGTCCTCTCACCTCGGCCCTGAAAACTGAAAGCCTAATAAGCATTTAGCAAAACTCCCTCCTTCCCTATCTCACTACTTGAGAGCTTACATGACAGTAGGTTTTCTTTCGCTCAACATGTCTTGGTCTGCCACTCAGGTCTTTCTGCTGCCCTCTTGCTTCTGAAAGAACCCCTCCTCTTTAGCCCGTCCTCCTCCCGGCCCGGCCTCTGGTTGACCCCCCTTTCCTGAGACGAGCTGTTTCGGGAGACACAGACTGACACAGCTCTTCGGATCGCTCTGTGTCTCCGCTCGACCGGCATGGCGGACGGCTGTTGAGGTGCAGCTGTGGGTTTTCCAGCACTTCCAGCCTGAGCAGCAGCACTCTCACACTGAGCGTTCACAGCACACCCAGATTGGAGCTGTGTTTTTTCTGTGCTCACTTCCTTCCTCTGGGCTCGCAGGATGTGAAGGGTCTGAACGGCCTGCTGCTGCTCCTGCTGGAGAGAGTGCAGCTGATTTGCTGCTTTCTCCCTCTTCTCTGTGCACTCTTTCAGGAGCTCTTCCACAGCATGCAGGAAATCATGGCCATACTGCATTAGGGCTTCATCTCCTACACACACACACACACACACACACACACACACACACACACACACACACACACACACACACACACACACACACACACACACACACACAGGAACACAGGACTGGTAAAAAAAAACCACACATCACATCATGCATCAAATAAGTACTTTTTACCTTATATTTTCCGTCGTATCCTCTACATCCTATATACAAACTCTACAATTACACCCCTGGAAACACTGGAAAAAGCCCAGTGGTAAAAACACCAGTATAATCAGCACACCATGCAAATTCTGGCGCTGACAGTTCCTCAACCACAGCTGTATCCCTTTAGTTCATAACTGTGCACCAATAGCAGCAATATCAATATCCCGGTTACCTACAATGACTTTATTACCACTGTTCAGAAGTATTATTACTGTACTATAACATACTTGTGCAGCAGTGTTTATAGCATAAGACAAGAAAGTTAACATACTTTACTCATTCACTCCAAACAACCCTTCAATACTGCGTTTTAAGCAGAGAGGCTGAGCATGAGACTCAAAAAGGTGGGAGTGTAAATCGAGAGTGGAAGATAAAAGACGAGTTTGTTCAGACGGGGAGAGGTATGCGTCAGGAGAGCTGTAAATCTCTGTCAGGCCTCGGCAATGTCACCTGACTAACAGAGGAAATACTTTCACTGAGGGCTGCAGCTGCTGCATGGAAAACCCCTTAACTCGCTTGCTTTCATGCCACAATGCGTCTCGCGTATGGAAAAGCATTGAAGGAATAAATTACAGGTGTAAGGTGAGATAATGGTATTTTTTTGTGTGGTGGCATTGCAAGCATTCAGGATACATAAAGACTTGAAACTCACAACTCGCTTCCAAAAAAAAATCAGTTTCTAAGAGACAAAGCAAAAAGGAATTCCACTGGTTCAAGCCTAGCTGTAACAGTTCTTTTTAATAACTGGGCTGGACGTCACAAAATAAAATAGAGCATAATGTAAATAAGCTTACATTAGCTAGCTACAGGATCATACCATATTAGTGATGTTAGCCATCTCTGATCTCTGATGTAAAACTTCCCCCCCCCGTTATTTAATCACCAAAGCTATGATTAATAACATTCAGCACCTAGGAAGAGTAAGAAAGTTAACAAGTACTGGCTACTATTATTCATGTGATTAACACTATATTGCCAAAAGTATTGGGACAACTGATTTTTTCAGCTATTTGTGGTTCTTCCCCAAACTGTTACCATATAACTTGAGGCACACAATTGTATAGGATGTCTTTGGATGCGGTAGCATTACATTTTCCCTTCATTTGAACGAGGAGACCCAAACCCGTTCCAGCATGACAATGATATTGTGCACAAAGTGAGCTCCATGAAGATATGGATTACATGGGTTGGAGTGAAAGATCTTGTGTCCTGCATCAAATGGGGACTAATTGTACTAATTTAAATATGAGATATTCAAGAAGCACATCAATGGTAACTTTATGGCCACCTGCCTAATGTTGTGTTGATCCGCCTTTTGTTGCCAAAACAGTCCTGACCCTACCCACGTGCATCACTGACCTTTGGCCACCCATGACCTTGTCGCTGGTTCACCACTGTTCCTTCCTTGGATTATTTTTCATAGATACTGACCACTGCAGACCGGGAACATCACACAAAAGCTGCAGTTTTAGAGATGCTCTGACCCAGTCATCTAGCCGTAAGAATTTGGTCCGTCAAATGATTACGCTCGCCCATCTTTCCTGCTTCTAACACACCAACTTTGAGGACACAATGTTCACTTGCTGCCTTATAATATCCCACCCACACAAACTGTTGTCTGAATAGGATACTTTTATTGTCTATTTTATGATTTGGAACTCATGAAACTGATTTTATAAGTGTGTCTAAAAAATTTTTTAAATCAATTTAAGAAGCATTAATGTTATTCAAGAATTCATTGTTCCAGCATTAATGTTTAATCATCTCTTCTGCCAGAGATGAATATGATCATTCCCTCCCTCAGAGGAATAGCATTCATTCTGAATGCACTAAAGGACAGAGGCAGTATGGATTCGTCAGGTCTCTTATGCCCTGTGTGAATTTTCAGCAAGTCAGTATCAGCTCACTGGCTGTTAAGTGCCCGAACACATCACCTCTACGTTATAGTGCTACCGTCTGAGATAAGCAGGTTCAGGGGCAGGTCCTTGGATTGACTGACACACTCAGATATGGTGATAACAGGCAAAAGACAAAGGAAAAGCACTAGCTGATAACCAAGCCATTGCAGTCACCTCGAGCTCAATGTATTCTATAGAAAAGTTACACAGCCTGATAACAAACACTTGTAGCTGGGAAATGAAAAGCTCAGGAGCAGGCACTATCTAGTTTTGAAGTAAATTGTGTTTTTCACCAAGGTGCTTTCATATCTCTGAAACAGTCGGAGCAGATAAATGAAGGTTTGAACAGTCCTTCAGCTTGACATTTCAAAGGTCAGAAGAGACATCTTATCTTTCCTCACTTTCATATCCTAGTGATTCATATCCACGTGATTTTCTTCTGGTGTGATCGGCAAGTTTGGAACAGCATTTCTGGCTTCGCTGCACAACACAAATGGAACTAAATGTGAAAAGATGGTTAAGATTACTCACTTTTTGTAAAATGAGAAGAAACCGTTTCTAGAAAAAGCCAAATAGACTTTGTTAGCAAAACCTGTAAACCTGCTAAATATTGCAATCCAATCATCTGATCATATTACAGTGGCATGATACAGGCCAAAGAGCTTCAAAGTAATCTGAGTAACTTTCAAATTTTATTGATCACATACAAATCCATACATTGTATAGATTGTGATGGCTGTTGTGCCAGATGGGTTTGAGTATTTTTAAATATATATAACAGACACAACAGTCACACGGCAAAAACTCATCATCTACTTACAATTTAATTTCTAACCATAAACATTTTATTGATCTTATTTTGAGAATAAAATACAGCAGATTGTGTGAGATTATGATTCATTCTAAGATTATTTATCTTTGTTTGTTACTTAGTTCGTATATGTTAAAGTTTTTACTTTCTTTTACCTGCAAATCTACCATCAGAGAGACATGTATCTTTTAAGACTATATTTTGGGTGTAATAACTGGTTTTAAGGTTGGCCAGTAAAAAATGCTCAATAATCACGCTTAGGACTTTGTTTATTAGTATCATTTATTCCAAATGCTTGTTTTATGTCAACAATAACACATTAATGTACAACCTAATAACAAATTATAAGTATACGGTCACCACAAACTCTTTCCACACATTATCCAGTATGGTTGTTATTTTTTGTTCTTTCTACAAAGTATTTATGGTTTTTTACTCAGTTGTTCTTTAGTTTGATTTTAGTTTTTTATGTTGAATATCTTTCAGTGTTCAGTAATGACAAAATATATTCAATATTCTTTTATGTTGCAATAAGTATTTTGAGAAACAGCATGTAATTATTTTGCTTTGTTTTTGCATCTAACAACTATTGCATTGCAAGATGAATAAATATTAGTTGACAATACGTATGCATGCATGATCTTGATTTTAATAGCAATCTTGTTTTTAGCTTAAATGCTTTGTCTCATTTTAAGACAGAATATAAAATGATGATTCGCAAATTACGGGGAATTCTCTTGTTTAGTAGCTCTGGTTTTAAGATCTTTTCATTGATTAGACTAAATCCACTGTTTTAATACTTCTTTTAAAATATTTTGTGGCTTTTTTATAGCCTAGATATGTTTTCTTATTTCAAGAAATCTTACCAAGTGTAACTATCTTACTGCACTGGAAGATCATTTGACTTGTTTCGAGTCTGAACCTTCATAAATCATGCATTCATTTCTTATATTTAGACTATTCTTTTTTGCAGTGCACTAATGTGACACAGTAAATGGCACGAAAATAAAAGTAAAACAAATAAAAGGTTCTCTGCTCCAGGAGCACCTTGTTTATAAAAGAGGTTAAAGAAAAATGGAAAGACTGGTTTGAGCTGACAGGAAGTCTGCGGTAACCCGTTACAACGGTGGTGAGCAGAAAAGCATCTCAAATTGCCCAAGACATCAACGTTTGAAGCCAGCGCCCTTCAACAGCAAAAGACCACATCGGATTTTACTCCTTACAGCCAAGAACAACAATTTAAAGCTACAGAATGCACAGATTCGCCCAAGCTTGAGTGTTGAAGAACAGAAAAAGACCAGATGACGTTTTTCTAACAGCTATTAAGCAGCTAAAGATTAGGTGTGGATAAATCCAGGGGGTTAAAAGACACCAGTGTGGTTTATTAGAGGAGTAAAAAAACACTTTTACAGTTGTATAAAGTAGTTATCTATAAGACAATAGCTACAAAACATTCACTGATTCAGAGGATCTGGTCTAGAATGTTTTATTGAATATGAATAATATGTAATTGAGTGTATCAGGAGAGTCAATTATCAGTATAAATGAAAACAAATCTTCATTATAAAGCATGGAAGACAATAGAGAGGAGCTACGCCTTGCACTTCATTGCCAATCCATTAAAATGACAAATGGGAAGGAGGTATTTCAGTCTGAGTTATGTCCTTGATCGCAAGCTTCAAGTTCTTCCTGGTGCAACTGTAGCCGGCAGATGACTGCCATACTCGCGCTGCTGTTCGCCAGACTGAAAAGAAGATGCTCCAGAAGGCCGCAGAAGTTTCTCTGAGAGGCAACATTATACGGATGATTGAATGCAATGATGCAGCCCGTTCTGCAGAGCCACGTCAGGCCATGAAAAGCCGGCATTCCACCAGCGCGTTGTGTAAATATTTGCCGTCGGAGCAGTTTTGCAGAGAGCGAGCGCTTGGCACAGGGGGTGAAAGAAAGAGAGCAATAGATAGATTTACAGAGAGGGAGAGAGAGAGAGAAAGGGTATGAGAGAGGTGTAAGGGAGAAGCAGCACAGGAAAAGCTTTGGGCGGTTAGCGGCTGCCTTGCTCAAGACCACACACACACACATACACACACAAAGTGAGCCCTGAGGAACCAGGGCCACCTAAGGAAAACCTGGAACGGCACAGAGAAAGAAGCAAAGGTGTTTTAGTTGGAAAGCTGATGAAGGCTGCTCATTCCAGTGTTTGGGATGGAAGAAAGTGAAGCAGGACTTATGTCTTGTGTTTCAGATGGCTTTCGCATGGCTAGGGTGGAAATATAATACAAAAAATAATCATCTTTATTTCTGTAGCACCTTTCTTAGGAAGAAGCAGCTTTACAGAACATTCATAAAACTGTAAAGAGTAATAAAAGTAAAAAATTGCTTCATCACAGTTTGTAATAGAGATCACATAAAAAAAGCATAGATATCAACATCAGACTGGAGAGAGTCTGTGGAGTTTCTGTTAAATTAAATCCACATACACTAGACTGTTAAACATGTAAAATATTAATATAATGAGCGTTTACATGAAAGGAAGCCATGACATTAACAGAAAACAGGCTGTGTTAGTGCTCACATGGATGCCATATGAACTCTTCAAAACAACTAAGATACAGCTACATACAGTCCATGTGTATACAAGTATGTTGATGCTTAATGGAATAAGCCCTATGAACAGTTATAAGCATGATGCTTTCTGGGGTAAAAAAAAAACAAAACTGTCTTTGTGAAAATATATTCACAAGAACAAAAGTATCGGGACAACTGATTTTTCTAGCCATATGTGGTTCTTCCTTAAACTGTTTTCACAAACGTTGAATCACTGTATAGGATTGTATTGAATCAGTTGTATAGGATGTTTCTGGATTATGCTATCATTTAATATTTCCTTCACTTAAACAAGGAGACCCCAACCTTTTCCAGAATGGCAATGCTCCCTTGCACAAAGCCAGCTCCATAAAGATATGCTTTACATGTGTTGGAGAGGAAGATCTTGAGTGGCCTGCTATAGAGCTCTAGTGAACACCTTTGGGACGAATTGGAACTCACCCCAGACCTCCTCAAGCTACATCGGTACCTGACTTTATTAACACCCTTGTGGCTGAATAATCAAAAATATCCAAAATTCCACTCCAAAGTCTAGTAGATCAGTGGAGAATGAAGGTTATTACAACATTATTATAATAAGGACTAAATGTGGATGGGATGCCCAAAAAAAACGCAAATCTTATGGCCAGGTGTCTACAAACTGTCTATATATTGTGTGTGTATATATATATATATATATATATATATATATATATATATATATATATATATATATATATATATATATATATATATATATGCACAGTATATGTACATGGACTCACACATGCTTATGCTCTCTGTGATTGACATGGAAGACAGAGTATGCCACTGTCCCACCCAAATTTGATCAGTAGACAACACTACCAGGATCTGAATTAATGGTCTCTGGACAATAGGGAAAAAGCTAATTTTTTAGAGGCTTTTATTATATTCCAGGTGCAACAGGTCAAAAGTTCAATAATTTATTTTAGGATTGTGTACAAATAAAACAAATTGTTTTGTTTTGTTCCCATAATAAGACCACTAGCCCTGTAGCTAGTCTCTGATCTGATGACCTGCCTTCCTTGCCTACTTGCTTCATGTTCAAAAATTTACATTTTTGAAAATGTTTTTATAGATTATTAGCTCAGCTACAGTATTTGCAAAAATCTTGACAAAAATGTGAAATGGGAGAAAGAGCATTTAATGTTTTTTGTAGACAAGTAGTAACTGAATTGTACTGGAATCAGTCGGAGACTGGTCTCATTCCACTGCAGTCTATCTGCATGTCCTCTGAATTCAGCAGGGGAGAATAAAAGAAGCATGAGGTGAAGTGTGAACTTTAGAGTGTGCAGGATACAACGTGGGACGTTTGTGACAGGTGCAGCCACAACCACACAGTCCCACAGCCCTGGGTGTCACATTTATTATCCCAGAGTATGCAGTAATAGTGTGTGCGTGTGTGTGTGTGTGTGTGTGTGTATGGTTATTAAGGGCTGATGTCAACACTCAAGTCTTCTGAGTGGAGTCTAATCAGGCCTGTGCTGCCACAGGCTCCTATACGGGGAGGTCTGGGCTGCAGTCCATGTCTGTCACACGCCCATAACCACACACCAACACAGAGCACGGATAAATGACTCACACACTCGCAGAACCACACACCATGGCCAACTGCGGTATATCCCCCCCCAACCACACACACACACACTCACGTCTTACTAACACTCTGAGGCCCTTTCACTGCTATAATTATTTATGCAGCGAATTAATAATATGCTACACCTAAAGATTTTTATTAATTTTTTTTTCTTAAAGAAAGTTATATCATGTATTCCTATCCTTTGATATGTTTTATATAAAACACACCTCTACACATAAAGAAGACTTAAAACTTTCTTCCCTACTTCACACACATATCCACACTTTCGCCACACCAATACCAAGCTATTACACATCACTGCACACTTTCACATAATCACACACTAACACAAGATGCCTGTTCATGTTCACACCACGTCACACCCTTTCGCACACATGTGTTAGCTTTTTGTTGAGTCATTCCATTACACCAGCCTTCCTGCCTTCTTTTCCGGCCTGAACCGTCACACTCTCTCCCACAATCCCTCTCTCACTCCCTCACTTACTCATTCACTCACAATTTCACGTATTCCGAAGCGCAATCCGTCTCTCACTCTCTCACTTCCTCTCTCACTCACTCACACACACACACACACACTGCCTCATTCACTCATTCCCTCTCATTCTCTCACTCACCCTCTTACTTACTTTCTCCCTCATTGCCTCACCTTCTCCCTCCCACATTTACACATTTCTATCCTTCCTTCCTTCCTTGCACCCCTCCCTCTCTCCAACACTCTTTCAAACCCCCCACATCACGCTCAATGACTCCCTACTCCCCTAACTTCCACACTCCCTCACTCACAGGAGAGAGATGCATTTTTGCACTTACTCTGGGCCACATACCAATCCAGGGCACTGGGGTGCATCAAAATCATAAAAAAAACAAACAAACATGCAATAGTAGTTACATGCAGGGGTGGGCAGTATTTATGATGTTTTTTGTAGTTTACAATATTGTAAAATACTTTGTAAGAAGTCGACATGATGACATCATAGAAATGCCCCCTTCTGATTGGTGCCCACTCAGTATTTTGCATTTTTGTGCATTGTTGAGATCAAAACAGAAAATGTATTCATATGGAAGAAGGTGGTGGAGGTAAGAAAAGTGCAGGCTGCCAGCTTTTAAATACTGTCGGTCTTATTTTTAATAAAGTAGGTGTCCAATTATTGAAAAATAAATATTTGATTGCCGAATATTGATGTACCCTAATTGAAGTAGCTGTTTAGTAGGATCATGATTTTGCATCCCATTGAATGAATCACTGCCTGACACATAATATATTATTATATTTATGATTACAATTGAATGATTAACTAGTTAGAAAGTAGTTGCTATGAATGCAATGAATGAATTGCTTGATATGTATATGTCATGTATGATCAAATGTTTATCTATTAAAACACACACTCCTTATATATATTCCTATACTCCTAAATATAACATATTAATATATAAATATAACATAATACACTCCCAAGGGTTACACTTCTAAGTGTTAAAGTTGTTCACTTTCCCCACTTAAAGATATTCGACTGTTACACTCAAATATATTTTTGTACCAATTGTTTTATTTTTATTGCTTATTTTCCATGCTAAATATTTTCCATGGTAGACACTAAGTAAAGAAGTCGTTAAACTCACTTTTTTCCCCATCAGCATTATGAGAGAAGGAGAGGAGGTGGAGGTGGGGGTTTGAGGGCTAAATATTTCACGTTTCTCCTCATATGCAATCTTTTTGCCACGTTTGCCACCTCCAACAATAATACAAGCTGATATTCTAACAGCGTATTAAAGAATCTGTTAATAGTGAGTGGAAAATGACAGCTGAAACTGGAGCGACTAAATTAGTAAAAGCGTTGGCGTGTTCCTTGAAGGAGGGTGTTTTTGTGAGTGGGTGAATGACTGGGTAGGGGGGTTATGGGGGAGGAATGCGACGGCTTTCAGCATTGTGACGAAATGTCCCTGACTGCTGCAGTAATTTTCTCCCCCATCTGTGTGAAAGCATGTACGATTCCACTACCAGCTGTTGTCTGTGTTCGCAATGGAAAACTAAACGCCAATTGTATTAGGAGCAGGCTGATTCTGGCATGAAGGAGTAGCAGGATAAATGTGACCGAGATGCAGCAGAGAGGAGTGTATTAAACATTCGGCTTACATGTTTAAAACAAATCCGCGGATTTAAAGCCGCACCTAGGTAGTAGGCCTTTTCCCCTCATCTGCTCATTTTCACAGAGAAATGTGTTTAAGAGAATATAGACCAGGTGTATTCTGTTTAGTAGGCATGGTACTGAAATGTACAAAAATACATTGAGAATAATAGAGTAAAAAATGGTGCTAGGACTCAAATGCCAAGAAATGTTTGTGCCCTGATGTTACGTTACAAAAGATACAGACTTTAATGCTGTGTGGTTTAAAGCCTAATGTAGATTGAGCCTAAAGTGAGAGAAAAATAATGAAAAAATATGAGGAAGTCAAAGCCAACAAACTTTTAAGGAGGATTATAGTCTTTGTTTGTCCTGATTTCCATAGCTATATGTGCTTTTCCTAAACTTTTACCCCAAAATTGGAGGCACACAATTGTATTGTCTTATGTAGTTACTATATTTTCCCCTCACTTAAACTAGGAGACCGTCTACACTCTACACTAACTGCCTCACATTACTAACATCCTTGTGGCTGAATGAGTACAAATCTCCAAATATAGGTACAGTATCTCACAAAAGTAAGTACACCCCTCACATTTTAGCAAGCATTTTAGCATTTCTTCTCAAGGGACAATCATATAGAAATTAAACCATATCTATTTTAGAGTAGTCAATATGCAGCTTGTAGCAGTACAGATTTACTGTACATGCAGCCATTATACATCATGTACATGTAGCCAGGCAAAGCCATGTCCTCTTTATCATGTTCATGTTTTTGACTGTGTGTGTATATATATATATATATATATATATATATATATATATATATATATATATATATATATATATATATATATATATATAAATAAAATTATTATTATTATTATTATTATTATTATTGTGTGTGCATCTCTTTATATTTAATTTTCTTAATTGACCAAATATTACATCAAGTCAAAGTCAGCGGTTATTTTTTATGATCAGTATTAAACATAGGCTCTTTCTATAAGCTGTAGCACGAGATGACAGGAATCTGTTTAGGGATGCCGTTACCAGCCGTTAAAATCATTACTCAGAAATGGAAGAAACAGGCGCAAAGGAACGGAAGAAAAAAAAGATGACTGTTCATCATTCTAAAGTAAGGGTATGCAAATATTTGTGCTATACTGTATACTGTAACAATGAAGTACTCAGCTTTGCTCCACCTTTGGCACAAATCACAATACTGGAATAACTGTGGGAATTTTCGAGGTCATCATTCAAAAGCTTAACACCCGTAGGATCACCAGCTGAATAGGGCTTAGAAAGAAGATTTCAGTTTAACAGCAAAATAAAGACATAGTGAAGGTGAGAGACAGAGACGGAGAGATAGAGAGTGTGAGACAGGCATTGATCCACCTTCTCTCTTTGAAGGGCCGAAGGCATCCACTGCTTCTACTATCTGCGCCAAGTTGCTCTTAAAAGCTGACAGGAAGCGGTGAAGTGCAGCCTCTGACGCTGTGCTCCTCAGATCCTCGTAACATGAAAGGACATCTGGGAAAAAAATTTAAAAAAAGAAGGAAAGAAGTGAGAAGAGTGGAGAAAGAGCCTGCTGTATCAAGCAAATGGCTGAGATGTATGCAGTTAATTCATTTCAAAACACAGAGGAGCTGCCATATTTGCAATTCTATGTGAAGAGTGTTCAGTGAAAATTACACACTGACACCAGCTAAAAATGCACAGCAGTTTAAAAATGCCCATAATTTTTTTAATTAATCGAGTATAAAATCCACACCAGTTTAAAACCAGTTTAAAAAGTTGACACCGGTTGACACACAGGAACTGTTTGAATTAAGTGAATATGAAGTGAATATGGATTTATGAAGGAGTTCATTCTATTACAGCAACACTACGTTTTTTATTAGGAATGTAGTTTTAGCCTTGAACTGCTTTTTTTAGTTAACATTGCTTTCCAAGCTTTCAGTCTGTCCTGTTAGCTTTGTCTGAGCCACTTAGTGAGATCATACAGGAAGATTATTTTTGGACTCTTTTCTGGCCACAAGCTTTAAAATTTTGGAGATTACAATCTGATTGGCTGTCTACATTTCTGTTTGTACAGTACAAGGTTTGTGCATCTCTGTGTAAATGTACAAATGTGTCGGTTTAATTTTAAATGCTGTGAACCGGAAAAAATACAGCTTCAAAAAGCAAAATAAGGTCAAAATAACGTGTCTCGTAAATGTGTTAAAAGGTCCATGGCTGATTTTTTTCCCCATCTGTTAGATTGCCTCTTTCTCTGAAACTAGATGCCATGTTTAGTGACAATACATGCCAGATTAGTCAATGCCAGATGTCTGTCTTGCACTTTTAATATGTAAGATGTTAAAAGCTATAGACCCTCCACACCCATTGTACTAATGATGTTCCAGAGCTCTGGTAAGCACAAGGACAGCAGATCTGTGGTGACCTCACATGTCTCTTACAGCGGTGTTTCCCCAAGCCAAGCCTCAGGAAATCCACAGTGTCCACATGATTTGCTCTGTCTTAGTTACAGAATGGCTTCACTAAATGGATTGTAAAATGCTGACAGACCGAATGCTTAGAACATGAACTTATATAAAAATCTACATAAACATGAGATAATAGACTGTGATTTTTTAATCAACATAAAACATATTTCAGCAGGGCTTTTTATTTATATATATATATATATAAGGGGAATTACTGTAAACGTATTTGTACTGAACAGTTTCAGTACAGGGCTTTCAGTTCAGTGAAAATCTGGGTCCCCTCATGAACGTATTAAGTGGCTGAAAACAAGTTTGTTTAGTCTCCGCCTTTTTTAATTATTATTAAACTTGAAAACATACACAACAATGGCAGGGGTACAAAAATTAAACTAGAGTTAGCACAGTGGCTACTCACTCTGTACGGAAAATAAAATTTGTAGCCAAATCGCTGCAACTTCCTATACAGTTTAGCAATATGTATCCTTTTACGTTTTATGTGAAGCTTCAAGAATTTTTCTTAAAAGGTAAAACACATACACACAAACAAACACAGGCTTATGCCTAAGGACCTCTAAAGATACAATTTTTATATACAATAATTGTTCAATGTTAATAACAAAGATGATTTGTCATATACTGAACTACATCACTAATCCTTCAAGAAGCACATGTTGGTTGTCTGCGAAATGGACTTACTGCAAAAACAAATTCTGTTTTTAAATCACTTGCTTCCAATCACACACTTACAAAAACACACACAGACACTCTCACAAATGCTAGATATACAGTTTGATTGCTTGCTCCAGGTGTGATGCAATCTGTACCAGAGCAGAACTGTTGACCATCTGTTGACAGAATCGGGGGAGGAAAATGCTCTATATTATGCAGAGGCAAAGCAGGAGGTCCCACATTAGGCATCTAATGAGGGGTTATGTGTGCCAGTGAAATGGAGTGGAGAAGCACTAGGAGATAGATATATATATATATATATATATATATATATATATATATATATATATATATATATATATATATATATATGCTCAATTACAAAAACAAATGCATGTTATTCAGGTGCAAGATTCAGCTTATTTACCACACAAACAAAGGTCTCACACACACACACACACACACACACACACACACACACACACACACACACACACACACACACACAGGCGTAGACTGACACATCTATATACACACACTGTGGTATGCATGCCGCTCCCCACAGCACTTTGTTTTCATCACCTCCTGAATAGCTTCGCTGAGTAGCTGTTCTCATATACGGCTGCAGACACTCACACATGCCAAAACAAGAGAAACAAATGCACACGGAAAAAACACTATACACGTCACTATTAGTTTGAAATGTTCCCAGTATTCATCCAAGCTGCTGATGAAAAAAAAAGAAAACATTAGGTAGCTCAAAGACACTATCATATACACACAGTAGTATATAGTATGAAGTGTATGCATGTTTATGCAAATACAGTATATATATATATATATATATATATATATATATATATATATATATATATATATATATATATATATATATATGTGTGTGTGTGTGTGTTTTTATATAATTTTTCATTTAGGCAAGTGTGTGATAAAATAAAACCCCATCCTTCTGCAAATCCACAGTCAGCAGGATCAATATTACCAACCAGCAGTGTCCTGATTATGTGGTTTGTTCTAAGCAGAAATAGCTGATGTCTGGAATTGCATGTTTGCGGGCGGCAGGTAGACACAATTACTCTTTCCAGAAAATGTTCATGCTAAGATGATGCACTGCTTATTTTTATTATTAATATTTTTCTTGTTTTTTTTATCGCATGCTGCATTTATAAAGGCAAACAATTGCCTAGAACAGCATTTTGTGTAAGTTGGGCAAAAAGCACAGATAATTGTGTTTGCTGTTAGAGGTGCTTGATGCTACAGTATCCCATTTTGCCCAGCATGCTTTGGAAAGAAACACCAAATGGTTAAAGAATGGGTTAGTTGTCACTCGAGTCACGCTGTTCCATCCTTCAAAAGCCTGTGATGGCCTACTTATGCCATTTCTGATTGCAGTCTTGAATGGTGTGCGACACTGATTGACATAGACACAGCAAACTACAGCTCTGTGGTAGTTATTTGCAATCTTATGGTTTGTGCACAAAAGTGCCTCAAGGTGGTCCATACACAAGGAGCTGGATAGTGTAGCCTTGGCATAGACATGGCAAAAGCACTATTTATTTAGTTTACAGATTTTAAAAAAATGCTATTTTGTTCAATATAAGTTATATGTACATCTCAAATATGCGTTTAGTTTGTTATAGACTATGTAAGGAATAAAACAATATAATGCATTCTGGAAAATAATGAACAAAGTCATGCAACTTGTGTATGAGCTGTAATGAATGGACATCCGGTGCCACCAGATGAAGATGTGTTTGCATTGGGCCTGGTTCCTCTCAAGGTTTCATCCTCATGCCATCACAGGGAGTTTTTTTTTTTTTTTGCCAGATTCACCATGGGCTTGCTTATTAAGCAGAAAAGAAACAAACGTATTTTTTTATTACTGCTTTATCTGTGTAAAGCTGCGTTGAGACATGTAAAAGTGCTATACAAATAAAACTGAATTGAATTTAACTGAATTGGATTGTCCCAAGCCAAGTTATCTGTTACCCCACCCATAAGATTTTTATCACATGCCCTGAAGTGTTATTCTTCTTAGTTCACGGCACTTTTCCTGTAGATCTTTTGATTAAGGTAAAAAAAAAATGCATTGTATTTTTCTATCCATTTAAAAAAGTTATCATTTACATTGTAGCTATAAATCATAAAAAATAACTTTAACAATGTAAGTTATTTTGTCCTGAATACTTCCAAAGCACTGAAGACCCCTTCCATAAATGGTCTTTAAACCTCTACAGAAAGCTTCACAATAGAAGAGAAGAGAAAGTAAAGTCCCTGTAAATGAGCTGTTCCTTAAAAAGAAGTGTTTAATGTGTTTAAATGCATTGCGCTTGGCACTACTACTACTCTTGCTTTTAGACATCACTAAAGACAGCACTATGGTATAATTTCAGGTAAATGCCATTAAACTGTTTATCAGAAAACAAGTTAATAATACTGCTACTTTATGTTGAAGGGTAAACTGCTTGGTATATAGGAGTTCTCTATATATGTGTTGCATTAATACTGTAGTGAATTAATTCTGTAATACTTAAGACTGAAGGTGAGATAACGCCACATCAAACCAATTCAGAGGATGGATTTTTCCACTGTAAAATCATAAAACATGACGTCCTTTTTATAACACGGGCTTATTTGCATTCTTTTTGGGCAATTAATATTATTTACCTTGCAGTGGAACACACAGACTCTGAGAGATGTTTTCCTGGAAGGCGTGATAAGCCTGTCGGATTCCCTGGACAAGCTCCTCAATGGTCCGGACCTGCAGGCTGTACAAGCTTCTATGGAAGTCCAACTCAGCCTCGAGCGCTTCCACCTTCACCATCAGAACAGAAGACAAAAATATGCATCTTCAAGAGAAAGCCTTGTTTTGAGGAAGATGACTTTTAATGGAAAAGCAGATGCTTCTTTGAAGTTCTGGATTCTAGCAAATGTCTTGCAGCACGTTCAGAAAGGACTCTTCTAAAGAATAAAGGTCAGAGGCTATGGTGACTATGCCTTGATGAAAGGCAAGCACAACATCTCATAAAAAAAAAAAAAAAAATTTTACAGTACACAGGGACGGGGCTTCTTATAAGTGTGTATTTGTTCACTCTATCTCACAAACACCAGGTCGTTAAAAATGCATAATGGGCCCATAACCCGGAGTCAGGAGGCGCCTGGGTGATGCTGCTCCTGACTGTAGAGAGGCGTCACAACAAGTGTTGCATTAATCATCGTGTTTCCCCTGGTCAGAGAGAGTGTATCATGAATGATTCATGGCTTAGCCTGTCCTGTGCTACAATACAGAGGCACAATCAAGACTCTTTTCCTGAAATAACAGTTTTGATTGACCCTGAAGTTGTACCGGGAGGCTTAGACAGAAACGACCACGCTCAGGTTATTTTAGTATGAAATATTGATTGCCATTGACAGACTGTTAGCATACAGTGCGGGGTAGATTACCACAAAGTGGAGGCATGAGCTTGGGTTTTGGCAGCGAGAACAGGAAACGGAAGATATGAAAAAGAAGAAAGATGGAAAAAGACAGGAATTAACAAGGATAACTGACACAAAAGCATGACCACGACCACCCTGCTGGGTGCAGAGGAAAACGAAAGAGCCAGACAAATGCAGATGAGCCAATACAGCTGTGAGCCAGTCTACCTCCTTCTCCTGGTTCTTTCTTTTAGCACACTCACCTGCTGTTGGGCCATCAGTACAGAGTAATTGGCGGCTCGGCTCAGGGCCTGGGCGGCACGTCTTGCACGTTGGAGGGGTGCTCCTCTGGGAAAAGCTGGCAGCACTGCCAGGATGTTCTCCACCTCCAGCTCGTGAATAACCCGCTGCTCTGGGGCGGCCTGTAAACACACATTCACACTGAGCTATAGACTGTAAGCCAAAACATTTTTTTTGCTGAGGGGGCTGATTGAGTAGCTATACTTTTGGGAGATTATAAAACAATGTAGTAAAACAGAACTGCCCTCAGAACGATCTGCACCTTAATTGGCTTCTATCAAGTAAATAAAGTACCATGAAGGTAGAAACCTCTATACATCATTTTCCATGCACCCGTAGATATCTAAATTAGCTCTTAATAACCATTTGAAGCTATTGGAAAGTCAGGAAGCAATCAATCGTACACAGTTTGTCCTTGACAGTAATGTAAATGTGCATTGTTAATTATTTCTGGCCATCACAAAAGCTCATGGCAAGGAATAAAACACAACCAGAATGTGATTTGTGAGGTCAGACTGACATCCAAAATTCTAATCCTACATTATGTCTACTGGTGATCTCTCTGGGGCATTCAATACACTCCAACACACAAATATATTAGCAGGGCTTTGAGTATAATTCTGTATTCAAGTTCTTCATGGTCAATTTCAAATCTGCGACTTTCTGCGAAGGGTAAAACCACTAAACTACGCCTGCTGACAGGATTCTGTCTACTGTGCCTCCTGATCCACAAAGCATCAGGAAACACTATATCTTTGGGCGAGTCAAGTGAATCTGCTTAGTCCTTGGAAAAACGAGACAGTGGGCCGGTTCAGGTCCTCATCTGACACATTTACTTTGATGAATTATTCAATAATGAAGAGAGTTGCGCCGCGAGAGATCTTATCAGCCCTTATTCATGGACACCACCAAATGCATCCAAACAGCCTTTGGTGCATATCATGCTATTTTACTTTTTTGGATGAGATTCATTTTGTGATATTTTTATATCAATCATCATTTACTATCAAACAACTTGGCAATCAAAATGGCATCCACACAGACGCATACAATGGTGTGTTTGTCCATGATCAAAACTAATTCCCTCAGTAATGTACTATTCATATTGAAATAACTACTTGGCTGACTGGATACACATAACTGAATGTAAGGGGAGAGTCAAATTTGGAGTACAGTTGCTCCACTTCTCATGAAAGGGTCGTCACTGTGTCTGTAAATCAGACTCTATGAGGGTTAGTCATGTGAGGAATCTGTCAGTGAAATGCCTCAGCAGTATGATCATTTGTCTGGATAAATGTAGCAGAGGTGAGGGTTAAAAGCCTGTTCCTTCACTGTTTACAGTAACAGAGCACTACAGGGCCTCAGGCTGTTTAGCAGGATATGAATAAACACCATCCATTGCTTTGACAAGGCTTAGCTGTACATTTACATCGCACATGGCATGAACGCTCCCCGGAATCCCGATGGGAGTGCAACACAACATGCAAATGAACCTGTCAATCATTTTATGTGCTACTTGTGTCTTTCAAGAGGACAAGTGAACAAATGTCATTGCAAAAAAATGTCTAAAAGGCACAGAATGACATTTGGTTAAATTGTAAAATGTTATAAAGGTTAATGGAGAATATTTATCAGCTTTAAAAAGTTGAATACAAACCTTTTAACTGATATAACATTGTTTTTCCTCATAATAACACATTAGCATACAATATTTGGCAAATTGTTGTTGCCAAAATTAAAAAGATCTTTATGCATGAGGCTATAAATAAATAGATTTTTTTTCATGTGCCTAAAGGTATAAAAACTTTTTAACTTAACTGGGTGTTGATTTGAATGTTAATCTTCTGGATTAATTTTGGATAATTATAATTGCACATTAATGTAAATTCAAAGCATATTCTTGTTTATCTTGTTTAAGGAACACTTTTTTAAATTAAAGTACAATAACAAAACAAAAAAACACTACAGTCCGTGAACTGAGTCATATATTATATATATATATATATATATATATATATATATATTATATATATATATATATATATATAAATTTAATAAATTAATCTATATATTTTAATGTTTTTTTTTCATAAGTACAGTATATCTGTGTCTTTAATGAGAGTACCAATCAAGTGACAAAGTACCCACTATGACAACAAAAAAAACAAATACCCACTATGCCTACGGCCTACCTGAATAGGTATCAGCAAAATGGATGCAAATGCAGTGAATTTATTTTTTGTTCATTTGTTTTTACTTTAGTTAGTTATATTTGTTGCTGTGTCTGAGTTGAGCTTTAAAAAGGATTTATTAACTTTCTTTAAATCATCCTGGTAAACTGACTTCAGAGATAAGTTAACAATTTGGCACATTGGAGACAAAACTGCACAACCACATGAGGCAAATGCTTAAAAAAAAGAAAGAAAACTACCATGAATAATTGATTTAAACACCACAACGTCCCACTGGATTCAATAATGTACCGTCTAGAATAGCAAGCTATAATCTGCAGTCTATAAACTCCTCCACTGAAGGCTGTCACATAGTTCCCACTCCTGAATCATGCAAAAGTGATCTGCTGTATGCTTAGACATGCATCTCTAAGTCTATTAATATGATAAGCTGCAGCATCAGGAACTATCAACACACCAGTCATAGATAAGACAGTAACAGGACCTGTCACAGGTATTTCAGTGTTCATGTCAGGTCTCATGGCTTAGTGAACTCTTTCTTTTTCAGTTTTTTTAATTCATTGCTCGTTTTCTTTCCTGTTTATGCATTCATTACCATAATTTCATCACTCTTCCTATAACAAAAGCTTCTATTTCGTTCCCTGTAGAGATGCCCCTGTTGGTGGATGGACTGTGCACCAGCTTGTTTACACCTGCACAGCAGGTCATTTTACCCATGAGCTAATTAGGTCCTAATTAAATGCTGGGTGCACCAGTACAGCTCGCTTAGTCCTGATCCGATGAGCTACTTTGATCTCTTTTGACAGATAAGGTGTCTGATCCACAGCCTAAACCTCCACTTGGAGAAAATCCAGTTCATTAAAACAAAGGATTTTTGAGAAATGGGGGTGGGGATATTTATGGTTAAAGAAGCTCAAGTGTTTGGGATTTTATAATGATCGTCTCATGTGAGTTTGGGTTTATTTTTTTTTGGCTCAGACAGCGAAGGTTGGCAGCAAGAGGATACAGCTGCTGCAGGATTACTAATCCAAATCAATCAGTCCATTGTTCTGCACAACACTGCCTGATTCCAGCTTACTGAGACACCAAGTGATGTAATGACACTATTAACCACGTTTCAGCTTTTCAAACTGCAAAACTGCACTTTATTTAGTGTTTAGTTCCTAATTTGTTAAGGGTTCTTAACAGAGTGTACTTATTTTATTGAGTGAAATTATGTGGAGTTATGATTACAAACATTACACACAAAGTGATTTAAATATGGTTGGCATATAATCAATAACAAAGGCGAATTGAGATCTCCAAGAGCCTCCCAGAAAATTAATCAGCAACTAGCCACATATGGGTTAAATAACTATAAATAATGGTGGTGAGACACTTCAAACCACTGTTCGTAAAAAATATGAACACAATTTTTAATGAATACACAGAAATGTGAGCTGAATAATGAGCAGAGGTGGAATAAAGAAAGTAATGAAATATTCTACTCAAATAAAAATGCTTTTACTTCAATGACATTTTAGTTACCAGTCCAAAAATTACTCAAGTAAAAATAAAAAGTAGCTCATATAAAATTTACTCGGAATAAAATTCACTGAGTTACTTATTAACAGTGGGGGGTATAGTGGGGGATTCTCGTGCAGTTTGAAAAATACAAGGGGATTACATTTCAAACTAGTTGTATTCTACTGAAGGAACACCATTACAATTTAATCCAAAAAAAAACATTTCAGTTCATGACTTGAGACTAATGCGAGTTTTACACTTTTGCAGCTAAAAAACAACAACCTCCTGTTACACTGTCATTTATAATAATGAGAAGTCGCAAACACGTTCATAATTCAGACAGTGAGCGCACGCATTTTCTGCAGTGACGAATCAAAATGCTGTGATTGGACACTGAATTCTCAACAAAAGTGTGTAATCGGTTATACAGTAATGCTCAAATCAAATGCAACATCAGCAGATCTACTCTAAAATATAACACTTTACATTCATTTCATATGACACAAATTGTAAAACTGGTAATGCGGCTAGCTTAATTGTGCACTGACAATTTGACCCGAAGTGGGTTTTTTTTTCACCCTTTGCATAATATTGCACAGGAGCTTGTCATGAGGCACATCCAAAGGCATCCTATACAATTGTGTGCCTCCAAGTTTGTGGTAACAGTTTGGGGAAGAACCACATATAGCTGGAAAATCACATATGGCTGGAAAAGTCAGTCGTCCCAATACCTTTGTTCATATAGTGTATAAACAGTCTGTAATTCTTCTTCCTCAATCTCACATTACATGGTCATCGCATGCGACAATAGGAGATTGCAAGGTCTAATTTTCCGTGACTGGGAGTCCATAGTGCGCTAAATTGACCGGGTGGGAAAGATGGCGTTTCATTGTTCTCATGTCAACCAAAGTAACACAAACAAATCATGGGTGTCTATCAGCTTATGTATGTAGAAAATGTATTGATACTACTTTCCTCAGAGTGTGTTCCATTGCCCTGAGATGCAGCAAAAGGGGCAGTTTGACAAAATACTGTGATTTCACGTCTGGTGGATGAAGTTAGCCATAATCCCCTCTGGATAGTTTCTGTCACAGCTGGAAAAAGCTGTTTTTGTTATTTTGATGTCATTAGATTTTTTTCTCCTAAATTGGGTAAGAAAGCAAGATTTTGATGAATTTGCATACACCTTACACCCCTGTTCTAAATCAGGACAGTATTAAACAGTGTATACTGTACGGTTACTTTCATCGCTCCATTATTGCACTTGTGAACGAGCTAGAAAACAAAATTTAGCTCGGCTTTGCAATTCAGCAGACAAGCCACAGCATAAACTGGAAGATAATAAGCGTGTGTGTGTGTGTGTGTGTGTGTGTGTGTGTGTGTGTGTGTGTGTGTGTTTGTGTGTGTGTGTGTGTGTGTATACCTCCTGTCAGGATGTCCATCAAACTCTATCTTCCCCCCACCTTAAACCTCACAATGAGCTTTAAGCACACCTGCTGGGAGTCAATCACAATTCTTTTCCATCTCTCACATCCAATCTCACCTCCTTTTTTTTTTTTTTTTGCCACATCTCAGTGGTAACTGCATGAACAATAACGACAGATCGGTGCAGCAGTTCAATTCATTATTTCGAAACAAGCGAACAAAAAAAACAAAAAAAAACACAACCAAAAACTATACACAGGATACACATTGTCAGTTTATTCAGTTTCTCATCTAAGTTTCCTTACAGCTTCGAAAGAGAGGATGATGGCTTGTTTAAACGCTTGCAGTGGGAGCAGGTGTTTTAGCTTCAGGCTGAGATAATGTCAGCTTTGCACCTCAAAACAGGCTCCGCACACAAAAACTCAAAAGGATAAATATCTATCAGTGGCTTCTGAAATGAAACGTTCCTCAGTAGGCTTAATGAAACAGAATTCTTTATCAAGTGTGGCGTTGGATCACGGCCAGGGCTGTTAAATGCCTTAAATATTTTACGCACAATAAATCTAAAAATGGACCAAAGTAAACGACCCACGAGGTCCAATCCTCTTTAAAGAAGTACATGAAATAAAATTAAATCCGGTAAAATGCATGTTGACTAACAATTTTCCCCTTACACCGTTATACTCCTTTACACATTCTCTTCATGTATTAAATGTATCTTTTCATGTATTAAAGAGTTTAAAAGGCACTGGTGTCTAAATAAAACATCAAAGCTACACATATATGGGGTTTTCAAATTAAAATCGAAGATTACAAAGCCAAGTTAGTCAATCTATTGAAGATCAAACGTGCTCGCGCAAGGCTAAGGTCACGAAGAAATTCCTCTGAGAAAAAAAAATCTAAATGTAGAAAATAAAGCAGCTCAGACTAGCACCTGGAAACCCAGTGTAAACAAAGCTGTGAATGAAAACTTCAAGCTAGCAACCATTGTTACTCAAGGCTAAAGGTACAATACTGACCGCTGGAAAACCTCATCCATCTACCGTTTCATTTAACATGAAATGGAGAGACTTGAAAGAACCCAAGCAAGGTTCAAGGCGAGCGCAATAAACACCTGGGAGAGTGCTTTAAAGGAAACCTGCGACTCTTCATTACTGGAGCAGGGAATCCAATCATTGGTTGTATAAAACACTTTCCATCTAAAAACAATGAACAAAAAAAGATTCTCAACAACCTGCTAAATTTCTTCAGTGTTAAATCTATCAGCACTGGCACTAAATGATATACATTAACAAACCAAAAACAGCAAGCCATACAACAAAACAGCAAATCATACAACTCCAAAAAAAGCATACAACATGACAACAAATCATACAACACAACAGCAAGCCATACAACACTACAACAAATCATACATGACCGGAAGCCACACAACACAACAGCAAATCACCCAACATGACAGCAAATCATCTGGCACGACAGCAAATCACACAACACGACAGCAAATCAAAAAATGAAATGCAACAGCAAATCAGAAAATGCAACAACATATAAAAAAAAACCCCCAACAACAAATCATACAAGAGCAACTCAAAGAATGCAACTGCAAATCAGAAAATTCTACTAAGCAACACAACAGCAAATTATACAATGAAATAATAAAAACCCAGCAAAACTAAAAGCACAGCCAGCCAAAAACAAACAATCTGGGCACTTATTAAGAAACACATGCTCTTACTGATAAATGGATATGCTGAATAACGATCCAATGGAAACAAAACATTTTACAGTATGTAAATTAGTCAGCCTGGTGAAATCAATGTAATGCAATGGTATGCATGTTATTTTAGTCTTTCCGTGATGTAATTTATTTTTGTATGATTTGCTGTAATCTTAATTCTTTTTTTCTGACTCTTATGGACCACCTTATTCATAGTAACCAGATAGAAATATCTGAAAATAATTATCAAACACTTCTGACACGTGAACAAAAGCACCCACACAGTCCTTATCATATATCACCAACCTCAAGCTGAAGAAGCTTTGTAGTCAACTCCTGATGGAGAGTTTTAAACAATGTTTCCTGACACCTAGAGATAAATCTGTCCCCTTAAACCAACATTCTGGGCTTTCAGGAGCAAAGTGTTGGAAAAATAGAACTAGTCTTTACTATTTTCTCACGTGGGTGTGAAATCAAGTGCTGCAGTTAATCGTTGTCAAAGCTAGTGCACATTTGCACAAGAGGAAAACAATCATGTTGAAACAGCTGAAGAGTTAAAAGGAAATCGGTGAAAAATGTGCGATAATTAGTGCGCCTCAAGAATACGGTGTGCCGGTGGTGTAAATCGCTGCTAATAGGAAATGCACAGATCAATCAGGGCTGCTGAGAGAGAGGAAAAAGCCCACCAGCAGTGGTGAGGCACCAGCTGTTCCCACCTTTAGATCTATCTTAATGGCAGCTACTTTAGTTATTCCTATAGATCTCTCCTGGATACAAAGCCTGTCTTTTCCCCTCCTGAGAGCCTAGTGGAACCTACAACAAAGACATTTCCATCCCTGACTGTGCCGTCTGTATGGTTGGGTTTCCTTTTTTATCCCTAAGGATCCTACTATGGAAATGGGTACTCCATGAAATAACTTCCCAAAAAGAACCAGTTATCTGAACCAGTGTGAGTTACCATCTCACACTTTTTGCTAGCTATTAGTTATTAGAGCTATTAGTCCTCCCTTCATGGCCAAAATCGCACAATTAAAAGCCAACAGATGTGATTATGGTAATCAGGCACCCTCTGACCCCAGCTATATTCCTTGTCCTTTTTTTGTCCCCCCGTAAATCCTCCTGCAAATTACACGTGATTGTGGCTGAAGTTAATGCCACGAAATCCATCATTGCATGTAAACGTTTACTTCCAATTACACCCGACACCGGGAGGGCATGCCTTCTAAACGACTAATAACAATCTGTGTACACACATGCAAAATTGAAATAAAGCACGCAGCCTTGTACTAATATACCACAGATGGGTCCCTGACTGCACGCTCTTCAGGTTCCACTGTATAAACTGGAGTTTTTTTTCACGACTAGAGCAGGGTTGTTTGTCAGAGGGCTGGGGGAGTGACGGATAGCCTCAACCGATGATGAAGATCTTGATATGTGCATCTTTGTTCATGCAGAAACAGACGCCTCCCCACCCCTCTGTGAAGACGGCCCCAAAACGCCCTCACCTACTTTTAGCTTCAGTGCTTCCCCACAGGACTCAAGGCACAAATGGGTTTTTAATGGCCTGGAACTTGTTGTGACCTTTCTAATAAAATAGAGCAGTTTTCAGTCGGTAAAATGTTCACTAGGACCAATCTTTGTTCCAGTGAACTTTTATATTCACAAGATTATGTATTCTTTACAGGAAACTCACCATATAACAAAATCCTTACTGTGTGAATTATCCAGCAGCCTATGACATATTATTATGGACATAATTGAAAAAAAAAATACATAAACTAAACATTTTGAAAACTGTAATAGTAGAAGAAAAGAGAAAAAAGGTATGTAAATATTAAGTGTTCAGTGTGTATTGGAAACATCGTAGGCGTGTATGCACAGTCCTGCAGTGGTAGATTTAGTGTGTACAAACCCGATTCCCAAAAAATTGGGACACTGTACAAATTGTGAATAAAAAAAGGAATGCAATATTTACAAATCTTATAAAGCTATATTTTATTCACAATAGAATACACATAACATATCAAATGTTGAAAGTGAGACATTTGGAAATGTCATGCCAAATATTGGCTCATTTTGGATTTCATGAAAGCTACACATTCCAAAAAAGTTGGGACAGGTAGCAATAATAGGGCCGAAAAAGTTAAATGTACATATAAGGAACAAGGCCGGAAAACCATACTGGATGCCCGTGATCTTCGGGCCCTTAGACGGCACTGCATCACATACAGGAATGCTACTGTAATGGTAATCACAACATGGGTTCAGAAATACTTCCAGAAAACATTGTCGGTGAACACAGTCCACCATGCCATTCGCCGTTGCCGGCTAAAACTCTATAGGTCAAAAATTAAGCCATATCTAAACATGATCCAGAAGCGCAGGCGTTTTCTCTGGGCCAAGGCTCATTTAAAATGGACTGTGGCAAAGTGGAAAACTGTTCTGTGGTCAGACGAACCAAAAGCTCTTTTTGGAAAACTGGGACGACGTCACTAAAGAGGATAAGGACAACCCAAGTTGTTATCAGCGCTCAGTTCAGAAGCCTGCATCTCTGATGGTATGGGGTTGCATGAGTGCGTGTGGCATGGGCATCTTACACATCTGGAAAGGCACAATCAATGCTGAAAGGTATATCCAAGCTTATGCTCCCATCCAGACATCGTCTCTTTCAGGGAAGATCTTACATTTTCCAACATGACAATGCCAGATCACATACTGCATCAATTACAACATCATGGCTGCGTAGAAGAAGGATCCGGGTACTGAAATGGCCAGCCTACAGTCCAGATCTTTCACCCATAGAAAACATTTGGCGCATCATCAAGAGGAAGATGCAACAAAGAAGACCTAGGACAGTTGAGCAACTAGAAGCCTGTATTAGACAAGAATGGGACGACATTCCTATTCCTAAACTTGAGCAACTTGTCTCCTCAGTCCCCAGACGTTTGCAGACTGTTATAAAAAGAAGAGGGGATGCCACACAGTGGTAAACATGGCCTTGTCCCAACTTTTTTGAGATGTGTTGATGCCATGAAATTTAAAATCAACTTTTTTTTCCCCCTTTAAAATAATACATTTTCTCAGTTTCTCAAACATTTGATATGTCATCTATGTTGTATTCTGAATAAAATATTGAAATTTGAAACTTCCACATCATTGCATTCTATTTTTATTCACAATTTGTACAGTGTCTTTTCTGGACCAACTTTTCTGGAATTGGTTTTGTACATGAAGGTATTCACATTGTATAATGTGAATATTTGGTGATGTTTGGTCACAGTGATGTTTGGTCACCTCATTAAGCAGACGATGTATCAGATTTTCCATGTATTTAGGTGGATTTTTTTTAAGGAATGTATGTATTTTCTAAACAAAAAAATTACATTTATATCTATAAATTTATAGATATAAATATCTGTTGAATGTGTGTACACAGATTTACAAACCTGTGCACAAAGCCAGCTCCATGGTTTACATGGGATGGAGTAAAAGATCTTGAGTGGACTTCTACAGAGATTTGACCTCAACCCTATTAAACATCACTGGGATGAACTGGAACTCTGACTTTACTCATGTGGTTGAATGAGTACAAATCCTCACAATCACACTCCAACATTTAGTGGAACATCTTCCCAGAAGAGTGGAGATTATTATCATTTAGGGAATAAATGTGGAATAAGCTGTTCAAAAGCACATATGAAACGTATAGTCAGGTTTCCACATACTTTTGTTCATATAGTGTAATTCTGCATAGCAGAAACACAGGGAAATCTGTCAGCATGGTCCTCAGCTTACTAAAACCTCTCTATAGTAAAGATAAACTAATCCCTCTCATAAGTATTTTCAACTCGAGAGGTACATGAGACTCTATCTCTCCCCCCATTAATCCATCTTTTTTTTTTCTTTAAATCCTGACCAGGCAGACACTAAGGCTAAATGAATGATTGGTGTAAATGCATAATGTTCTTGTTATATGCTGCCTTTCTTTTGTCTAGAGAGCTTCGTATCTGACCACTTCTTTGTCTCAACCAGAAAAACAGCCCTGCTCCTATTTGTATCTGTTTGAAACACATTATCTGTTAATTCAAAATAATGTATTCGTATTCACTTACAGGCGTAATTTGTAGTTAGCCAGGACAAATCCAATCTACAGCGGTAATATGAGAGAACGTAGATAAGTGAAGAGGGATTTTGGTATTTGTGCTACTGATTGTGAGCCATTAGTGTAAGCCTACATGTCTGACTCTCTTTGCATAACTGAATTATGAATCTGACGCTACAGCAAAAAACCTGTATTGCACTACATAGAGGAGATCTAAAATTCTCTCAAGCTGTGTCTCCTCCCGGCTAGTGCCAAGGCAGGTCAGAATTCCAAACAGCGTCAGGTTTCATTATGCTCTGTCACGAGTGGATAGCGTGTCATTTGAATGGGGAATGAATAATGCAGGTTTTTCGAAAGCCCCTGGGTGTGGAGTAGGGTTGGAGCTGGCCGACACAGGGGTTAATGTGGGTCTGGCTGCTTCGTCTTTAAGGCCACAGATGAGCTCGTCCGTGGGGAGTAAAAGGAGGAACAATAGCTTGAACGCTTCCTTCTTTTCTCTCTAAATCACCCTGGGTGTAGTCAATATGACCAGAGCCAGACATGTGAGGTGAGGGTTCAGAGAAACACCAGGACCCAGATCAGGTGGGAAGATGACGCAAAGTGGTTGCAATGGGTGGAAATGACAGGAAATAGGATAAAGGAATTGATCTGAGAACTTCCTGTATTACATCATTTCGGTTGTCTTGAGTCAATGACTCGTGCTAGACTAATAAGTAACACAGCAGACATTTTATCGGTAAATGGCTTTAAGGATATCGCAGTTAGTTACCAATGAGAGGGCAGAGTTAACCCACTACAACATCGGCAGTTACATTTAACTATTTTGCATTCTTCGCTTTGTTTTTCCACCGTGCACATTCCTGTGCCTCGCTCCCGAATCCCTCATGCAGGCTAATTGTCAAGTGCAAATGTATCAGTTTCCAAAACAATGACAACCTTCATGTCACCCCCCCAGATACCAAAAACATGCTGAAGCTTCGAGCTAACAATGGCACAACAAATGATGGATATCAGGGAAGCCAGAGAGAGGGCTGCAGGAAGAAGATCTGCTTACCCAGGGTGCCGAGGGCACGATGAGAGACAGGGTCAGGAGGTCAAGGCAACAACGGTCCAGGAGAGCGCAGCAGCGGTGGGACTGGTTCAGCAGATGAGCGTAGACGACTTTAGGTGCCGTGTGTACTACGGGATTGTCAGGTTCTTGGTGCGGGGCCAGGACGAGGCTGAGGGTCTGTCTCATTCCGTGCAGGTGTTTGAACAGCTGGCTGAGCTTGGACTCCAGGGCGCTCTGCAGGAAGGAGGTGAGGGAGAAAGCGATGTCAACAGTCGTCAAAAAAAAAAAGAAAAGAAAGAACTGGACACAGGTGAGTGGCTGCAGGGGAGCCTTGCACCTGTCTAAAACAGAGCGGTCCTGCTGGTCCAGGCTTGTTGGACACAAGTCAGAGCAGTCAGCAGCATGAGGGGCCACTGTTTTGCGGAATGCCACAAAGTAGCTCAAGGTGACAGGAATAATAACAAGAGCAGAGAGCAGCCAAGGCCGAGCTTTTAGATGAGCTGTGGAAACGAGGATCAAACACCAATTACAAAAGCGGATACGGGTAATACGTTTTCAGAACAATATAAGGGTTGCTGAAGGGTTA